>JABXWE010104218.1:0-14128 GCA_014611495.1 Limonius californicus | reverse complement strand
GGCATGCAACTCACAGATGAACCAGACAAGCGATGTTACCCGCTCAATGGCCGCTTGATGTGTCGGAGTTGTCACATCCAGCGTTTGCAGCACACCCCCCGACAAATGCATCCCGTAGCTGCCACCTACCAGTACACTGGATAAGTTAAAATTTTATAAGTTGGTATAGTTTCTTAAATCAATGAAGTTTAATTGTCCTGTACCCTAAGTACTGCATTTTTATTAGAATATTAGGACATCGACTTGCTTGAATTCATGTTCAATGGTAGTAAAATAGGAAAGTAGTTGAATTTAACTGTCATTGGTGTGATGGTGACTTCTTTAACACTGAAACTGCAGTTAAAATTATGCCGCAAGTATTTCAATGTGGATAGGAATCAACTTTCCTAACTCCACAGAGGGGGCAGGTCTGCTTGTAGAACAAAAGCGGTAACATTAGTAGCTTTTGTTTTCAAACCATATGTACTTATTGATTGTTGAAAGAGGTATTTATGTCTTAAAAATCATAAGGTGATGTTACATTAATTCTCAAGATTCCAATCATAATGATTAGTAAATTACTCTGGAAAGTAGGCACTTTTTAAGCGTTAACACGACTTAGTAAAGTGTGAATTGTACTTTATTTAAAATTGAGGTTATGGATTATGGGACTGTCATAACCATAGAATGTGTGACTTATGTTATTTATTTAAAACCATTTTGTGTACTATGAATGGATGTAAATCCATTCACAATGATTTTTATCCTATTTGGCTGTAATTTATATTTATTACACTGTGCAGTCTGGTGCTTTTCATATAGTAGGAGGCCAATAAAATTCGATAAAATTATTAAAGTATCGATGCTGACAGCCTTGACATCTATAAGATTACACATTCCATGGTTATAACAGCCTCATAACTCATAACCTTAATTTGAAGTACTTACTTAATCCGTCCTCTTTTACTGTAAGGTGTTGAGGTGATTTGTGGGTAATTTGAAGTAAAGTGAAATTAATACTGTACTAAATCATATTATATTTATAAAAGTGTCTGTTATATGACAGGATATCAAATTGAAGTAGGTTATTTGCTAAATAATAATGGTATTCAGCCAGTCAATAATATTTGGGACACTCCGTAAATAAAAAATATGTATATCTCATTTTGTTAAAGTATACCCGAAGAAGTGCAAACGTTTTTTTTAAGAGATGAAATCAAGAAGGACTGAGGAAAAAACCATATTAGTTTAAAATTAGATATTTGGTGAGATACACATTTGGACATTTACATCTCATGCCATAATCGCTAAAATGCCGCTCTACATCTGTGTCTGTATAGAAAAAAAAAGTAAATTTTGACAAAGATTTGCACTTACCCCACGTTTGAGGCAAGTGCAAACCCCTTACTCAACTTCACATCTAAATGAAAGTGTTTGAATTAGGGTGTAAGTGCGAATTCTGCAGAATTTTCTGAATTCAGTGGTATTGTCAGTTTTTCGATATTTTTATTGGAAAAAAAGATACGAACTTTTAAAATAAATCCTGAAAAATGCCACCTAATTTAAGAAAGGTTATAATTGGTAAATTTAACGCTAAAGATCAATTTACCCCAATGATCTCCCTGGGGTGGTGGTAAAATCAACTCTACATCGTCTTCGTCAATAATTGATGAGTCTTCAATCACAAGCCAAACAAAATTTTCACCTGCACCTTTTCGAAGAAACGAAACATTCCACTGCCCTGCATCCCTGCCAATAATGTTTCCAACATAATATTTGATGGTCCTTTTAGTCTTAAATTTAATCATACCATATGTGCCGATACTTAAAGTTTTGGGCGTTTCATCAATTCTGTCTTCTTCATCCCTTTGGTCCATTAGACTCTGATAAAATGCTTCCTGGTTAGAATCAGAAGAGTCGCCAAGTCGCAATTCACTTTCAGACTCATTACTACTGCAGATACTGGCAGCAGTAGTCTTTTTGGATGTATAAGCCTTGGACCTTTGTTTTGTAGGTACATTTGTTATTGGACTCTGGAGATTTAGTGACAGTTTTTGTTTTATCCTTTTTTTTTAGCTGTCTCCATGTTTTCAGTTTCTCTTAACACCAACAGTTCTTCTGCCGCCATTTTTGTACTACTTTTGCCCCGGGGCATACTCTCTTGCGGGTTCCCACAACCTCAGGTCGTGCTTGTTTAACTGTTGCCAATAACAGATCTTCAAATGTTGTTTTAGCAGCCGGATTACTATTTTCCTCTGGATTAACTGCAGATATTTTCTCAGGGTCTTTGTTAAGGCTTTCCATGCCATTGTCTGTGTTAGAATTTTTTATGTCGTTCTCTCCACCATTTGTATCTTCATCATTATGGTCGTACTGTTTGCTGTTACGGGTTTCTTGATCTTCCAACTCTTCTTCGCTGTTGAGGGTTTCTTGGTCTTTCATCTCTTCTGCGTCCCTTTCTTCATTATTTATGTTTCCTTCTTCATTATTAAGTTGATCATTTTCTGCTTGATCAATTGGTGTTTGTCTGTTTTAGCTTGCTTAGCTTTCCATCTATTCAAGCTATTTCTGTCAAATTTATCTTCCGAAACTACGTCCTTATTCAAGGGATATATTCCCGCCTTTCGAAACCCGTTCATTCAAATTTCTGGTTTCAAGCTCTGCCAAGTTGTACGACAAGCGGCGAAAACATTTTTTTGGGAATTTTAAGACCTGAATGTGTTCGTTGCCAGTTGGTCAGTTCCTCATCACACTTAGACTTGAACGACTTAAACACCGCCAAATCAAGTGGTTGTAATAAGTGAGTGCTGTGTGGCGGCAGTTTTAAAATTGTAATGTTGAGAGATTGGACAAAGGTGATAACATCAAAATTTATATGAGTTTTGTGGCCATCAAAAATAAGTAGAACTGGACGAACATCACCGACTGCTTTTAAAAATGTGGTTTTCAAAAAATTCAAGAACACTGACTCTCCATCCATCCATTATTGGTGGCTGCATAATTAATGTGGGGAAAACAATCTGCCCCTTCTTCTGCCACCCACTTATCCCAGATGTATTTGCCCTTGTATATTATTAAAGGTGGGGCTTTCTTTCCACTTGCACTGACCGTTGACAAGATGGAAATGTTTTCACGTCCAGAAGTGCTAGTGAGGCGTGTAGATGGAAGGCCTTTAGCACCGACTACTTTCGATTTGGATGGATCGATAGACAGGCTGGTTTCGTCCAGATTCCATATTTGATCAGGCTTATCAAAAAGTTTCAAATCATTAAGCGTGTTCTTCAACAATTCAAAGTAATTGTAGATGATGAATGGGCTGCATATCTTTTTTCTTGCATATTCCACTGATTGGGGTTTCTTTATTGACAGATTGTGTCGTTTTTTGAAATTAATAAACCATTGATGTCCAGGCACATTATTTCTAAAGGGCGTTGATATATTATTATTTGTCACATAACTCACATAAGTGGCAACCATATCCAACACTTCTTTTTTACAAAGACCATATCCCCATTTTTCCAGGCACTGTAGCCCCTCAGCTAATTTCTTCTCATCTTCAAATGGAATACTTGTTTCTCTTCCCTGCGTAGCACTTTTTTTCCTCTTTTAGCAGCAACGTAACATTGTAAGGTGGATTTTTGAATGTCATAAACACGATGGGCCCTATGTAGAGTCAACATATTTGCTTTTAACTTCTGTAGCAGCTCGCAGCAGATCATCTTTGCTGTACTGGGTACCACGTTGGGTTTTCCGGACGTAGTTGCGTACCATTCTGAAAAAAGGATAATCTCTTATACAGGTTCACACTTGCCTCAACATTTTCCAGGATTTCGTACGCACTTGCCCCACTAGGCAAAATTTAGTGAGGCAAGTGCAACCCTTGACAAATGATGAGGTTAGGTTTTGTAGATCGCGTCAATATTGATATTAAATGAAAATATAGACAATCTTACTGGGGTAAGTAGTAAAAAATTGTTTAATACTTACTTATTGGCAGCGAAAACAACAGAAAACAAATTAATCAACAAACTCGACACAACGAGAAAACGCTCCTGTCAAATTCTGTCGACAACACTACTGCTATCTCACGGAAACCATCCATTTTTACACATGGATGTGTAAGATACGTGGTTTTTCTTTATTACCGACTATATTTCATGACGAAAACTAGCGGGTGTGTATTTTTAGCAGGTTGCATTGCACTTACCTCACATTCGCACTTCCCTGGGTCTACCTTATATCTCATTTTGGTATATTAAAAAGCCTTGCTACTGGTAAATATACATATTTTTTCCTTGTTTACTGATGTATAAGTCATTCATTTAATAGAAGATTTGGTTAGAATATGTTATAAAGTCCATTTTGCTCGAATAAAAATTTTTTAATTATATTCTAGAACCCATGAAAAATATATTTCAGACAATATTCTCTTCTAGTGTACAGGGTGATTCAAATAACCTCTATAAATTAAATAATGTACGTATAAAAATATTTCCTTTGACCCTGTGATTAAATTAAGTATTAATTAAATTTGTTTTTGGTTAATTCATACTGCTATTTACTTTACATCAATTTCTATTCATGTGATGTAATGTTGATGATGATGACTAACTAAGTTTTCTTAGAGTATGTAAAATTTCAATAATTGTGATGTTGATGCACAACTTGGGTGAACTTTAGTGTTTACCTTAAATATCATACCAGGTGACCACGAGATGAGGTAGCAGCACGTAACATTTTTGTTTTTAAACCTATTATTTTGCAATTTTAAACTGAGATATAACCTCTAAATCTGTAAGTTTAAGCATTCTAAACCTTAATTTTGACTTTGGCCTGAACTGACGTCCACTGTTTTATTTTTAAATGCAACTACTTTTTTTTTGTGATAATCTTATTCCTCATAAAATTTGCAATACATTGATATGTTGCACAGTTACATTTTGGTATAAAATGGCCGAAATACTCAATTGTTTAGTGAAAAATGTAAATGCCTGTTCATGGTATTCATAATTCATATTTTGTTAAAGTTGGCTTTGAAAACAAAAGAATAATCAACTTTAAGTGTTATTTTTTATTAATTTCATCATCATCATCATGATCATCTGACATGGAGCCGACTCGAAGGTCAATCCTGGATACGCCAGGCCCACCCCATGCCAGTAGGTGGGTAGGAATGTACGGGATAGGGTGGGATCGGGTTGGGCATTGCACAACGTCAGCATGTCTGCAATGCATACCGCAAGACACCGCTGCTGCAACACCAGATAGTTAGTAAACTACGCGTCAATGGGGTTGTTGAGTACGTAGCCGAAACCGTTATGCGATTATACGTTTGAGCCTAATAAACTTTGGTTTCAAAGTTTCACATTGTTCTTATGTCACATCATTCTATTGTTCTAAGGTTTCTGATTGCATATCTCTTAGTTTCCTAATAACTAATAACCTACTTAATATTTACTCCCAAACTTATTTTTACTGTCCGTTATGTGATTATACATTTGACCCTAATAAACTTTGGTATCAAAGTTTCACATTGTTCTTATTTCACATCTATCTATTGTTCTAAGGTTACTGATTGCACATCTCTTAGTTTCCTAATGACTAAGAATCTACTGAATATTTACTCCCAAACTTATTTAAACTGCCCGTTATGCGATTATGCATTTGGCCCCAATAAACTTTGGTGTCGAAGGTTCACAGTGTTCTTATTTCACATCTATGCAGTGTTCTAAGGTTACTGAAGGTTCACATTGTTCTTATTTCACCTCAACTTACTTAATATTTACTCCCAAACGTATTGAAACTGTCCGTTATGCGATTATGCATTTGACCCTAATAAACTTTGGTATCAAAGTTTCACATTGTTCGTATCTCTTGTCTATCTATTGTTTTAAGGTAACAGATTGCTCCTATCTTAGTTTCCTAATAACTAATTAACTGCTTAATATTTACCGCACTGATTACCACTGTTTTACCACTTAATTGGAAGTTCGATTCTGGATTGTACGTCCTTCGTATCCCTAACCTTCCCCTCTGCAGTTGACCGCTAGATATCCATCGTTCTCTTTCCCACTGGTACTTGTTTCGTTCCTTCTCCTTTGTTTTTCCTTTCCTCACCCTCTTACTGCTTCTTCTTCTTCGGTATCCTGTTCTTCTTCGGTATCCTCCCATGTCTCTTTAGGTATGCCGGTCTTCCCAGAACATGCGCCCCGCATTTACTTCTTGATGTAGTGACATATCCGACCCCCATCACATAAACAATTTAATACAAATCGTAGCAACCTTGTTACATGCAAAATGTTTATACCTATAAATTTTTGTACCAATATTTTTTTACGTTTGTTAACTATATATCCGACGCCCAGCACATCCAAAACTTAATACAATTCCCAGCAACATTCTTACATGTAAAATGCTTATGCCCAAAAATGTTTTGTAACAACAAAAATTTTTATTTTAATATAAAATGAAGTTTTTGTAGGCCTTTCCCACATCAAAAATTCAATACCAATCCTAGGAACATTTTAACGTGCAAGACATTTACGTTTGTTAAACATATGTCCGACCCCCATCACATCCAAAATGTAAAATAAATCCTAGGAACATTCCAACGTGCAAGCGTTACAGGTTTTGTTAAATAAATTTTATTAACAAGTTTCTGGTGGTTTTTTATCTTCAATGTATGGAAAGAAATACACATTTTATTACATATAACGTGGCAAGAGAGGGATGTTTTTTTCTATTTCTCATTTTGTCATACCGGAAAAATCTCAAGGTTTCACAATGAAAAAATATTGTTTTTGTAATTTAGCAACATTATCTCTCGTGTTCTCCTATAAACACATTTTAAAAACACGTCAAATATTTGATATTTATTCAAAGTAATCTTCAGTAATCTCTCATCATCATCATCATCATTTGACATGGAGCTGACTCGATATCCGAATCTGCACACTGAAATAAATTGCAATATCTTAAATTAAGTTGAAAATTTAAGATTAAATTCGTTTATTTCTCAATTTTAAATTTTTGGCGGTTTATCCTCCGTTGTTAAATTGTCCGCTCACCGCTTTCCAGCCCGTCAGTAAAATAGTAAACGCGACTATTTTATTCCCCTCAGGAGGGGGCCCCTTGATTGAAGCTATGCTGGACTAACTGTAGCCGCCAAGAAATATTTCCCTGGTAGTTGACCCCAATTTGGGGTGTTATTCTCGATTTGAGTTTTTATGACCGTATAGCAGGAATTTCAGTTTTTGGTTGCCACGGCTTGCAATATTTACTGCCTGCTCTCTACGCTTGTCGTTTGTACCCGAAAAGTGTCCCTAGCTGCGCTTCCGTTTTGCATTCATTTGCTACACAAATTTATTTTATTTTATTTTATTGACTACAAATCCTACCAACACCTACAAAAGCTACAAACAAAAGATTACTTAAGCTTTTAACCACTTATCTGTTTCTGTATTTCCTGCGTTACCCGCTTTCCCCTCCGTCCTGTTGGTTCCCTTGTCGGTCGCGGATCTTTCACCTGTGTTCGATGTTCAGGTAGATCCTCCGTCCTATCTCCCTGGGCTCGTACACGCACCTGAATTGCACACACCAGACCGTGAAAGTTTGCACCCAAAATGTTCTTTTTTTAAAAGGCTCGCTAAGCAAGCAATTTTGCTCGAGAGCGCCGAAAATATGTCTGTATTCCAGCGCGTCCCCAACGCAACTCTCAAGTGTTCTTTTTTATTAATTTGTTTAAAAATTGCTTTGTAACAAGAAGATAAGTTAAAAAATTGGAAAAGAGAACATTTCCATTTTTAAACGCCCATAACTTGTTTTTGTATATCCACCTACTCCAGTTTTATTATACTTTTAAAATTGTAATTTTATTTGCTTTAATTTAATACCAATATCATACCTGATTATTTTTAAATAGGAAGAAAAAATAAAAAATAGCTAGGTTTTTGCAGTTTTATTTTTTTTTTTGCTATTTTTAAAATAATAATGTGGTATGTTATTGGTATCAAATTAAAGCAAATAAAACGACAATTTAAAAAGTGTAATAAAACTTAAGTAGGTGTATTAAAAAAATAAGTTATGGCCGTTTAAATATTGAAAAATTCTATTTTTTAAGTTTTTTAATTATCTTCTTGCCACAATGAAGTTTTAAAACAAATTAATTTAAAATAACGCTTAAAGTTAATGATTCTTTTGTTTACTACGCCAATAAAAAAAAAGGAAAAAACTGTACTTAAAAATAAAAAGTTGATATCAGGTCCAGCCAAACCACAATTCAAGACTAATATGCTCAAAGTTGCGCATTTAAAGATTATACGAGGTCTGATCAAAATGTATCCAGAATGGTTTGATAAGTTTGCAGTGACTGAATACTGAGGGATGTCGTTTTACATAAAGGGACTTTGGCATCTATTACATATGTGCTGTGAACCACATTGGCCTTGCTCAGTCGGTTGTTTCACAATAATGTTTTTTGGTGACATATGTGTAACTGTTTGGCGCATTTATCATGTCTGAAAAAAGTGATCAACGAATTTGTATCAGATTTTATCAAAAACTTAGAGACACTTGCAAAAATATATATTTAAAGTTACAGAAAGTCTATGGGGAAGATTGTATGAGCCGTGCACAAATTTACGAGTGGTATAAATGCTTTAAAAATGGCCGCAAAGGTGCTCAGAGTGATCCGCTTTCTGGAAAACCTACAATCAGCAAAAGTGAAAAAAATATTGAAGCTGTGCGGGAAAATCGCCGAATCACTATTCGTGAGTTATCTTCAGACCTATACCTTAGTTTCGGTTCAGTTCAATCAATTCTTACGAACGATTTGGGTATGTGACGCGTCTCAGCCAAATTTGTACCAAAACTCCTCACAGTTGCGCAAAAACATGCCCGTGTTTCAGCTGCTACTGAGTTGCTTGAGTGCGTCAAAAACGACGAAAACTTTGTAAAAACAATCGTAACTGGCGACGAAACGTGGGTTTATGGGTATGATCCCGAAACTAAGGCCCAATCTTCACAGTGGAAGCCCCCAAAGTCTCCCAGACCTAAAAAAGCACGACAATTCCGCAGCAATGTTAAGACGATGCTGACTGTTTTTTTTTTCGATTACAAGGGAATTGTGCATCATGAATACGCTCCATCGGGTCAGACAATCAACAAGGAGTATTACTGCCAAGTTCTGCTACGTTTGAGGGACGCAGTTCGTCAGAAAAGGCCGAACTTGCATGAGAATGGCGAGTGGCAGTTGCATCATGAGAATGCCCCTGCCCACGCATCGCAACTTGTGCAGCAGTTTCTTGCTAAGCACCGTATTCCACAGATCCGTCAGCCACCCTATTCGCCAGACCTTGCTCCCAGCGACTTTTTTATATTCCCGAAAATCAAATTCCATTTGAAAGGAAAAAGATTTCAAGACATTGAGGAGATACAGCAGAACACGACGAAGCAGCTGCTCGCTATTTCAGAAGAAGAATTAAAAATATATTTCGAGCAATAACTGCAATGCTGGATTAAGTGTGTGGCTTCGGAAGGGGATTACTTTGAAGGCGATTAAATATTAGTTTCATTAATCTTGTAATTTCTTTTTAAATAAAGCCATTCTGGATACATTTTGATCAGACCCCGTATATTCAAAATAGTAGGGTTAAAAACAAAAAAGTTACATGCTATTACCTCAACCATTGGCCACCCGGGATATATAGATATTGTGTAACATGTAAACAAACTTTATTTCTAACAAAAACAATGCCAATTATTGTAATTTATAATAGTAGTGGGAATTGACCCAAACCCAAATTAATCAACACTTAATTTAACATAATATAAATTAATAAGAAGATCCGAAATCTAATCATTGATTGTAAAATATCAAAAAAGTTTTGATTTAATTTATAAAAGTCACTTTCAGCTTTTTGGCCAACCTACACATAATTGTGCAACTGCAGTTCTCTTTTTATCATATCTCACACCTAATTAAATGTTGACAAGGACACCTAAATCTTATTTTATTTTCAGTAGATAGGTAATTATTTGTCTGATCCCAAACTCATGCATATGAAAATAGTTTGTTAGAATTATTTCAGTTGTAAATGTGAATCTTACTACAATACTATATACTGCTGCCCAGATCAGAACAGAACGGCCAGAAAAAGTTGACTTGCAATTTCCAAACTTGAAACATTTTAAGAATATCATTCAGAATATTTTCAATGTTTAATCTAGAATTGTCGTAATTTCATTTGTAAATCAGGTGCCAATGTTGAACATCCTTATTGGAGTCACCCTGTATAGAGGCCTGGGTAGTGATATTTGAATCAACCTTATGTTTTGTACTTGGTTTTATTTTTGCTTGAGATAATTTGGCATCACCTTCGGGATTCTTAACAAGCTGAAAATGTTCAAAACAATTTTGTTCTAAATCATTCTGCAGAATATAAATATACAGATAAAAGCAAAGGAAAGAAGTTACAAGAATATTAAAAAAACATTACATTAAATAAAATATTTTCTTGACCTTGCGAACTAATTGTGAATTTGAAACTTTTTCAGATTGTTCAAAATGTGTTGTTTAGAAAGGACAAAGAGTGTGCTAGAATGTTAGCTATCCAGTCTGGTTATGGCATAATATGCTCAAAAATAACCCCGAAATAATTATTATCATAAGCTTGTGCATCAGTTGCATTTTTTACTTTTATACAAGAAGCTGCCATTTTACAATTGTTGCAAGCCTAAAGATACAAGGTTAAATTCGCTAGCATTATAATGCCGCTTTGTAAACACTGACACAAGGTCTTGAATCTAATAATAGCAAGTGAAATTATGCTGCATAGATAATGTAAACAACATTCTACTTGCCTTATTGGACATTGTAGAGTGAAGTAAACAATTCTTTGTAACGTGATCATTCCTAATATTATTAGGCCATTTCTTTTATTGACCTATAGTATTGTTTTGTACTTTTATAATTTTCAGTTTCCATTTACCTACTTGTAATAGTAATAGGTAATTGTTTGCTGTGATACAATATTTTGATTCCATCAAATTTTGATGTTATGGTTTTAACGAATTTTAAGAACAGAAGATTTAGATATCATTAGATCATTCCATTTTAATGTGCTTTTACGAATTAGAAAATAAATGATAGTGGTTACTTTGGTTGATTTTTATTTCTACATAATTGACATTTTTTTGGTATAATCTGGACGGCAATTTAACCCTCATTATCCTTACTTGGTGGTTTCTTACTTTTCCCGGTGCACTGTTTTCCTACTGACCGCAATAAGCCAGCTTTCTTAAAAGCTCGAATGATGTATATACTGGCCAGAAAAGTTGTAATATAACGAAATGGAGACAGTATTTTGTACAGTGCAATTGTTACGGTCAAATGCCCCATGCTTGTATGTGTGAAAAAATTAATTATTTCTTCTCGTATTTTTAATTTTTCGAGTGTTTTAATTAAATTATATCCTCTGAAAAGAACGTTTGAGAATATAGTGAATACACTATTTAAATAAGGTACTTTTCACTCGCATAGTAACATCCACCAAACCATATTGCAGAGCTAATCAAATGAATTGGAACAACAACACTCCAGTATTTGCGAAGTTTCTTCTGCAAATTATACAGAAATTTTGCCAGTTTCTTATCCATTTATTGCCGTCTTATTATATGTATTAGATTATCTGTTTTAGTTCAAAATGTCCTCTTCTGTCTGTCACTGGTGTTAACATTATGCAAATTTCTGTTTATTATCGAAATTAAAATGTTTAATTTTTGACATTGTCAAAATTGGTACTAAATAAAAATGTTTTGAAAAAAGTTGTTTTAAATTTTGCAGTTCTATTACACAGGCTGTCCTGAAAGTAAAGGGATACAGCTGAACTACAGTTTCCTGAGGTCAAATGGGAACAATTAAACCAAACATACTGTATTACAGAAGTGCTTCCTTAAGAAGTTAAGCAAAATCTGAATATAACGTACAGGAAATGAAAAGCAAATGAGAACCACTGCATAATATGATCTTACCTACGTCCTAGTCCTGATTATATAAATTTAAGTTGTTTTACAGGTTGATAGTCTTCTACGGTGAACTCACTACAGTTAAAAATAAAAAGTTCTTTGATTCTTAAATCGCTCTGTCAGCCTCTTTCCTCGATTTTGTTTGTTCTACCAATCAGACAATTTTCGGTTTTGATTCATACTACCGCAAATCATTTTTTATTCAGTTATGGATATATTTTCTAAAGCTTAATTATCTTCTTCATTATCAATTTTTCAATATATTTTCGTGGTAAGTTAAAGACTTGTTTTTCTTAGGAAGATTCAACTTGGGAAAAATATATAAAAAAATTTCACAAGAATGTTTGGTGTCCAGACGTGCACACCCCCGAGGAGCGGGTATGCGCGGCTGGTTTACGGGAACGACGCACAGACCGGATCTTGTGTCATACGTTTTTTGTTTAAAAATGTACCTCATATTTTTTGACGTGTTGTAGACACTTGTGTGCATCACACACGCCACCAATCGGCTCTGACCCTGTATATTTGTTCCAGTCTTGTTTGTAAATGTTAGAACAAATATTATAGATTGAAAACTTATTTTTGGTCCTTCAGGTGTGTTATTATTATGCAGTGGCGGCCGGTGAGGTTTCAACAAAGAGGGGTGCATTTTAATTTTAAAAGCAAAAATATATGTTATTATAAGAAAATACTGGCCTGATTTTAATGTGAAGTTCTTAAAAACACGTTATAAGTTTATAAAATCCATTCTTGAAATGAAATTCTACTCTTTGATTTTTCATCGAAATAAATTTGTCAGCAACTTTTTCTTCAAAATTATCAATTTCGTTAACTAAGTTCCTACTGATAGACATTGTAGCGAAAGCATTCAAGCGATCGTTAAGCATAGTGTTCTGTAAAAAGCTTTTTACATGCTTTAATGTGGAAAAGTAACATTCAGCTTCGGTGGTTGTCAAAAGTTTCTTCTAGATTATTTTTAAGAAAAATACTAAAATATGCGTAGCACCAGATATTTCTTTAAAGTCGGATCTTGTGTATATAATCTCTAACTCGCTTTTTAACCTCTTAGAGAGCATAGGATAAAAAGAAACTACTCTGTCTAAAATATAAGTATTAGTTTATAAGTCTCTACAGAAAAACGATAGGTGTAACACCTGTCCTGTCCCTATAAGGTTCACATCCCTCTCCAGGATGAATGGTTCTCAGACGATGTTACGGGCCAATCGAGCTTTTCCGACGACCCGTATCCAGATAGATGGAAAACGGCCTACAGCTTAGCTCAGAGGAGTAGGGGCAGTTCGTGAAAATCGCTTACGGGAGGAAATCTTTAGTTGTGTACAGGGTAAGTCAAAATTTGTGGGCGCCACCTTCCAAATCCAGCTGATTGTAGGTCCTCGTGGAAGACCGAGAAGCGAACAGCTTACGGGAATGGAACTCACCTTTATTGAGCCTCCTCCTATATATTTAAGCTTGCAAAATTCGTACACAAACAAATACAGAGTATACAAAAATAAAAAAGGCAGTAAATTTTAAAACACATATAATGAAATTATTGAAATGGCGATACAAAAAGAAAAGACAGGAAATGGCATATTTATGGTTTTACAAATATTTGAACGTCCAAGAAAACAAAACTCGCCGCCGTTGACGCACGATATTTAGGATATTTCAGTAAATCTGTGTGGCCAATGGCGTAGAGTTTACAGGAAAAACACAGTATTAATATCTTTTAACAATTGAAGAGTGTAAGTTCTACAAGATCTAAGTGCCAAAAAGTTTAAATGAAAGTAATCGAAATAAACAATACAAATTGAATGTAAACAACTTTTGTCAAAATCTTTTTATTTATTTATTATCTTTACCAGTATAAATAAAAAAAGAACACGTGTATTTGACGAACAAAATCAAAAGGTGATATAAAAAAAATAAAATACCAATAAAGTTGGATAAAAGATACAAACGTCATATATGAAACAATATATAAAAGGGTGTATGTGCCAATACGCTTATACGTCAAAACAATATAAGTTCACTACTAATATCCAGTCGAATTATCAGATTCTTGATTGTCATTAGGGTTGTTAACTTGTTGTTCCGAATCTTTGATCAATTTCTCATAAAAGTG
>JABXWE010104217.1:0-25320 GCA_014611495.1 Limonius californicus | reverse complement strand
TACCAGTATAAATAAAAAAAGAACACGTGTATTTGAGGAACAAAATCAAAAGGTGATATAAAAAAAATAAAATACCAATAAAGTTGGATAAAAGATACAAACGTCATATATGAAACAATATATAAAAGGGTGTATGTGCCAATACGCTTATACGTCAAAACAATATAAGTTCACTACTAATATCCAGTCGAATTTTCAGATTCTTGATTGTCATTAGGGTTGTTAACTTGTTGTTCCGAATCTTTGATCAATTTCTCATAAAAGTGGTAGTGTTTGAGTGGAATGTAGTCTAGCATATTTTTTAAATCTGTTAGTTTTAATGCACTAATTCTGTTTTGACATGTAAGTTGCTCAATATTGTAATTTTTGATATCTTGCAAGTTTTTGCCCTTCTTTAAAACTTTGGTAGTCTCCCAAACTTTTGATTGATTCTGTGCGCTTCTTTGGCCTTTTTCTATTACTTTCACCATCCATATTGCAAGACGAACCGTAAACTAAACTAAACTAACAATAGTAATTGGCACTTATATCCTTTCGGAATAAACTTCTCTGGCACATACACGGGGCGCCATTTGTTACAGAGTAGAAAAAGTACTTGGGTTGCAAGTGGCACTTAGCCCTTTTATGTATGAATTGGGCTTGGCACATAGATCCGTTTTTAGTAAAAAAATAATATTTTTAGATTTTGGCACTTATATCCTTTAGAACTTACACTCTTCAATTGTAATTTTAAGTGGGCCTATTTTAAAAACACAATAAGTTCACCCGAAAATGTAATCTTGAACTATATATTTCTGAAGTAACTAACTTTATCCAGTGAATTAAATATTTTTTTGTGTGTATTTCTAGTTGCGATTTCATTTTTAATGCGTAAACTCCAAATTGCAAGCTGTAAATTCAGTAAATCTAAATACAAACTATGTGACCAAAAACGAATTTCAAGGTCAGGCGCTTCAACCGTCCTTTTAGGTGAGGGTAACATGCTAAGTCAAAATGGAAATATAGTTGCACATAATTCAAGGCTGTTTGCTAATTACTAATTTTATATTTGTTTTGGGTGTAGTGCTAGCTCAGTTGGCATAGCGCTTGTTTTCTGAGCAAAACGTTGATCGTAGCTTATAAAAATCCTGCGCTACAACCCACTACAAACAATTTCCCAATCAGGTTAGCAACCGCGGGGTCTTAAAGCTAAAAACCTTCTCTGGAGTTCCCGTCGTTCAAATTCGACGTGAAATTGTAAGTCCCCCGCATTTCCTTAGCGCCGAGGAGAAACACGTAGCAGAGAAGAGGCCAATGTGCAGCAATTGGATGCAGAAGACTGTTTACGATAATGATATTTGCAATTGCTGGTCGATTTTGTAAATATAATAATTCTATAAATTTAAACGGAGTTCCGTTTACGACGAGCGAGGGAGCGGACGTGCTTTTGGGCTCTCTCGGGCAAAATTGCTTAGCGAGACGTGCTTAAGATTTATTTCTGTGTGGAAATTACCAAGTGAGTGAGTGAGGATTTATAAAAAATCAAGCGTCCACATGCTCTATCGGCTGCCCGATAAAAGGTGAAAGGTTAGCGGTCAACAAGAAACAGCAAGCACGAGGGAGACAAGTAGAGAAAAGCTAAGTGATCAAGTAGTGTAGTAGTAGTAGCCTAGTATTGTAGTCCAGCCGGATCTACTATATATAAGCACGGGGTAGGAACACATAGGTGGATAAGCAGGAAAGGGAAATCACAACGGGGGTTCTTGTAACAAGTGCATGTTTAGTACAAGAGAATAGGTTTCAGGGACGCTTCATGGAAATAGAACAAGGGTAGACTGCAGGTAGAAACACTTGCGGGAAGGAAATATATGCGGGCCGATAAAGAAGCCGCCTCAACTGAAAACCGAATTCTTGGAATAAGGCCATAAATTTCAATCGACGATAATACTATGCGACTAGAGCAAAATTCCCAAGAAAAGTAAGGTGTACTTTTAATAAATAAGTCGATTTTGAACGCATGCAAGATAATAAAATTTTCTACTGTATTTCACGGTGATTCAGACAGTGTCTAAAAATTCGCAGTGTTGTGTAGTTAATAAGCAGAAAAGTAGTAAATACGTCGATTTTGGAATCATGCAATTAAGTAAAATCTGATTTTGCATTTTCATTGCGTGTAAAACTATTGCAATTCATTGTGAATCAGATAATGTTCATAAATTCACACTGTGGTAGGCAATTGTAACCTCTTAACGTAATATATGAATTGTAAACGTTATTCTCATTTAATAAAATTTTATTTATTTAATCGTATTTTAACTTGTTTTATTTTATTTTAATTTTAATTTAATTCAGAAGACCGCAAATTAAGTAGTTCCGATATCTAACATTACCGGGTGCGCTCAAGCAGAACCAGTAATACATATTAGAAGGTAGGAAGATACACACGGAAGACTACACAACAGCAAATCCATGGCAAATATCAAAAGCAGGAAACACAATACCGGCCATGGAACAGGAAACAGTATTTACGGACGAAAAATTCCAGGAGATGGAAACTGTTTATTCACCTCGATAGCAGATCAAGACACAGGGGGCACAGCATCGCGGGAAACGCTCAAATAGGAAGCTTTCAATTTAAGAAAAAAAATCGTGTCATACATCAGAGAAAATCTGCAAAATTTCCAATTGCAACTGGAGGAAAGTGTGGGAAATCTGGCTAAGAAGACCTGCCAACCATCCTCTACAGCAAGCTTATGCCATGCAAACAGAAAAAAAAAGACAGGAACCCCATGCTACACGTGGAATACATCATTGGAGAGGGACATCCAAAACACCTGCATACCTAAAAAAAATGGGAGAACAGGGCACGAGGAAAAGAGGATATCCGAAGAAGGGTAAGAAGAGTATACGCACTGATTGAAGAATCCAAACAAGAATCGACTGAAAAAGAACAGGATAACGAAGAAGAAGAAGCAGCAAGAAGGCGAGGAAAGGGAAAACAAAGGAGAAGGAACGAAACAAGTACCAGTGGGAAAGAAAACGATGGACTCCTAGCCGACAACTGCAGAGGGGAAGGAGGGAAAAGAAGGAAGAAGAATCGAGAGTCGACATTAAAATTAAGTGGAAATAGTACGATTTGGGGTTAATATTAAGTTATTAGTTATTAGGAAACTAAGATAGGTGGAATCTGCCACCTTAGAACAACAGATAGATAAGAGATACGAACAGTGTGAAACTTTGATACCAATGTTTATTAGGGTCAAATGCATAATCGCATAACCGTCCCGGTTACCTATTCAAAATCTCATTGATGCGTAGGTTACTAACTACCCGGTGTTGCAGCAGTGGTGCCTTGCGGCATACATTGCAGGCCTGCCAACGCGGTGCAACACCCCACCCGATCCCACCCTATCCCATAAATTCCTTCCCACCTACTGACATGGGGTGGGCCTGACGTAATCTGGGAGTTACCCTCGACTCAGCTCCACGTCAGATGATGATGATGATGATGATAATAATTCTATAAATTTAAACTACGAAACTAAAATGAGTTTATTGAACATAATTTTTGATTTATACTTGCACCCTCAGACTCATTTTGTGTATATTTAAGTAGATATAAACTGAAACTGTGACGTTGCATAATTGGTATTTCGACGTGATTCTGTTTAATGAATGAATTAATTAATTAATATTTATTTGTGATACACAATTGCAGTACAGTGTAATTTTATACATATGGTGTATTTATGTCCATTGTGTAATTTCAAGGCTTGCTGCCACGAACTAAATTAATATTTATTTTTGGATTGCATTTGTAATTGCAGTCGTAGTAAGGCTTAATTGAAAGTACGACCTTGAAACATGCAATATGAAGTTCATTTGCTTTAACGATATAACTTAACACGTCTTCTTCTACACTTTTTGCGAAGTTTCATTTTTGACTTATTTCTTTGCAATAAACATTATGCTTTCACACAAAGTTTATTGTCCTCGCAACTTCAACTAACCTGCAATGAAACCACCAATCCGTAAACGGGGGTTGTAAAATCTACAGACGCTACTATTTTCATAGTAAACCACAACATAATATTTTACGACAAATGGCAACTGAGAACCATGCATTGCACCAATAAGAACTCCAGAAAAATCGGACCATTCTCCACAAGTCAGTACTAGCCTATAATTATTTTTTGATGGGCCATTAACTTTCAAACTATCCCATGAATATCTAACGTTATACGGTGTGAAATTGTTCGATCTCCTGATCCGGGGTGGCCTAGGCTGGCAAAGCACTCTATTATTTAGCGCCAGCTCCGCAAGCGCGACCTACCGCGAGGGTATAATAAATCAAAGCGACTAATTGTGCTAAATGCTGAAGGCCCAGTCGTGTAATTGAAACATTTACACGAAAGTGATTTAAGGGCCTTTGTGCGTCTTGCGGAGGGCTTTGTTCGCGAACTTCAAGCGAAGAACTTCATTATTTCTTCAGAGGGCCCTTAAATTGCGGTCGCGTTCGGCTACCCAGCTTTCTTCGCAGAGAGCGCTTTGTTTTCTGCAAAGCACGAAACGCTCGTAATTTATAAGCGGCAATAATGTAATAATAATAGCGCGTTTGCATAACCTGAAAATGCTCACCTAGAGCTTGATTTAATAACAAAGTACACCCGGAAACATTAGTTGGGTCAATCTCGTGTCATGCTCTCACACGTATTCGACATATGTGACCTCCTTTTGACCTCGCAGATTTATGCACCACCACGTACCGGCGCGAATTTATTGAGAAGATCTGCCGAATCATAGTAATTTTAGAAAATAGACGAGTTTTATCCACATCGTTATGTGCTAACTGATTTTCTCTGGTTGTTAATGAACTCCATGTGGTTATGATGGAGAGAAATCATTTCACTTTCGGGTACATTTGTGTATCATCAGTCAAGAATTTCATTTTCCATAGATATCGCTTTAAGATTTATTTTGGAACTAATTAGGCACAAGAATAATTATTGAAGAATTTTAGTATATTCGTAAATGTCAATTAATTACGATTCCTGCAGCTGTGTCCAACCGCATTTGGCGAGTGTAAATATTAAGGTTACGACTGCGGCTAGCGTTAGTACAGTGCGATGGGCCTTTTAGTTATGAGAAATGTTAAATTTAGATGATGTGTCATCGGACGGCTACAATGTGCAAGGGCTCCATCATGCTGGAAGGACATACTCATCCTGGTAGCTAAAGGAACCTCCTCAAACATTCACATGTCAGATGTTATTCAAACATGCAGAGTGTTGAGTGTTCGTTATCCGTTTCAGAAGTGCGCGTGAATCGGATATGTACGCGCCAACTAAAATATTTATTATTTTTCCTGAAACACCCTGCATAACGTCTGATTTTAGTTGCAATTCGATAAATTTGCTCAATGCTGGAGTGTTGATTTTAGTTTCTGAGGAACAGTTTTCCAAAGAATTTGGTGGTGCTAAATTAGGTGAGTAGGGTGGGTGATGGATCACAAGCAAGTCGTGTTTAACGAGAAATTACTTCACAACCAATGCAGAATGGGCAGGTGCAAGGTCATGCAGCAAGAACCAATTATCCTTTTTTTCAAATGACAGTTGCACTCGAAAAATGCATTGCATTAACCTTTTCATCACTTTAACCTAAAATGCAGTAGTTACTGTTTGTCCTTCAGGCCCTAATTCTTTACGGATTAAACACTGTTTGCCGCAAAAAACAATCGACATGGTTCTGATTCAGGATTTTACAAATGAAGCTTTTTACATCTTCGTGATGTTTTACCAATCCAATGCATGCTCTTTTCAATTTTTGCTAACGCTGATCCTTCTTGTCGATCTTCAATTCACTTGCCATCATTCGGTAGTCTATTGTCACAATTTCAAGGACATATGTGATCAAATTTGCATTTTGAATGGCCGATAGAGGCCTGTTTATAACGTTATATTAAACATTCTCATCTTTATATTTGTAACGTTTTATCCATTCCAGTACGACTTTCGGTATTATCATCGTACACAGTTTTCTACATTGCATAAGTTACTGTTTAAGTTTTTCCTACTATACAACAAAATTTAATATTAACTCGTTGCTCCCTGAAGATTAACAGAAGCACGACGATGTGTTAATGGTCAGGATTTACGAATTTTTTTTCAGTAGATAGGAAAGCAGAGTAAACAGAAGTGATTTAAATCGGTTATAATTTCTATCAATGCAAAGTCGACGGGGTTGCACACAATGGGCATTTAAAATATTCTTTGTTAGCCCAAAGATTTCATGTTTCCTAAATTATTTTGCTTGTACGTAAAATACTTGTAAAACAAAATCAGTCTGCTTCTCATAGATTATGTTAACTGTTATCTAGTATTCCAAGTAAAGATGTTGTTTTAAAACTCAAGATCACATCTAAATGTTTGAGAATTTTGACTTGAAAACTTGAGATCAGTAATGTACACTCTAAAACAACGTGCAACCAAGAACCAGGCTTTAAAGATCACATTTTGGTTTTACTAATACAATTATTCAAACGCAAAACAACTCCAGATATGATGAATTAGCTTCTGGCTTAAAATTTAGATTACATACTGCCGAAATGACGCCTGTAAATCAACACTTAAACTTGAAATTTCGAATTTTCCTCCTAAATTAATTCCTAATTTTAAACAACAAATTTTAAATTATAATTTCTACCCTAAACTCAATGGTTCGATTTGAAACGAGTCCACACTTCAGCATGAAGCTTTGATCACGATGTTTCGTTCTTAAATTCGAGACCCATATGTGTATAGGGCAAAATGTAAACGAAAACTTTAAATTTATCTTTTCTAGGCTAAACTTAGTAAACTTAAAAGAAAAAAGTCCTTAGAAATCCAAGCTTTACATTTCGATATAAAATCACCGAAATAGAATCTGTAAAATCAACATTTTGTTTTTAAATTTGTAATTTTGACTTGAAACTTCGAGACATCGTTTTCAAACTTGAAATATCTGCTTTAAATTTAAGAGTATATATTTAAAGTAGCTTGAAGCTTGTGGACTGGGCTTCACACAACATGCCAATTCGATTTAAAATTCAAGATCTCGATTTGAAATGTGAAATGTGCGAAATAGTAAGGTTTATATATTCGGAAGCTCGACTTTAAACGTGTTATCCTTATTTCATACTTGTGCATGTTTGTTTGAAATTCAAGATAAGCACGTTATGCCTACGACTTCAATTTAAAACTGCTGAAATATATACCGTAACATCAAGACTATTGAGAATCTTACTTGAGAATTTATATTTAAGAACTCCAAATTCGAGACGTTAGGCTTAAACTTCATATTTTACTTTAAAATTCAGGTTTCAGAAGGAAATAGACTAACTAAACATCATTTTTAACTTTCAGTACCGATTTGAGATACCATTTTTAAGCTCAACATTCTTGAATTTAAACATTGAATTGAAAGAATGCTATATTTAATCTTACTAGCTTAACCATCAACGGGAAACTTGACTTCAAACTTACGATTCTCCCCTTAAACTTAAAACGAATGCTACTTCAAGGCAACACACTTCTACATGAGCTGTGAGGTTTCAATTAAAAATGTAGCTTTCAAACGCAAGGTCTTCACTTAAGGTACCAGTTTTAAGCACAAAAAGCTTGATTATGAACATGTAATGCGCAGAATGCCACTCTTAACCTCGTCATCGTAACTACAAATCGGAGATCGTGACTTTAAACCTGAGAATCACCACTTAAAATTACTCAAATTCTAGAAGTCATATTTAAACTTGAGAGTTTGACTTTAAATTTAAGATGTTGATCGATCAGTGTTGATTTGAAAGAGCGAGATCGAGGACGCGGTTTTCCAAGCATCTCTATGCACTGCAGCCATCATTGGCTTATTGTACATCCTAACTAACAATTTGGTCTATCTGGGGTAATTCCAACTCCAGTAGTGATCTTTAACGTGTCACACATCGCAGTGGCACGGGACCTACGGCTTTACTTCTTATACGACAGAAGACACACTTTCAGATTTTTCCCCGCTTAAGAAATCTCAGCGACCTAGTTTTAAATAGCCTAACCATCGCCTTTACATGAAGCTATTGGCTTGGAATATACTTTAAAGTGTTTTTCTTTTTTAGTTTAAATGCTTAATGAACAAAACCTCACTTTTAATCGGGGAATATCATCAGCAAAACGAAGATTCTTATTTGAAACTTTAATTTGAACTCCAGCCACAAGTTTTCGACTGGGTTGTTGCCACCAGCCAATCGATATTATAACAAATGGAAGAAAGTAGTTAGGACAAATATAATTTATTGGTTTGGTAGCTTTACAAGCTCTACAAACTTTTTAATAGTTCTGACGGTATTCGGAGTGTATGGTGGTAGCTCAGTTGGTAGAGCGCTTGCTTTCTGAGCAAAACGTAGATTTTAGCTTGGGTTCAAAACCCTTGCAGTACCAAGTACTGTATAAAAAAATTTGTGCTGTAACCGTGGGATTTTAATGCTAAAAACCTTCTGTGGAATTTCTATCGTTTGAATTCGACGTTGCCGATGCCCCAGATACAAGGGTAGACAAAAAAAAGCTGTTCGTGGGCAATTATGATGATGCGGTTAGGGTTAGTGCTTGTAGTTTTGCGTACTTGCTATTGGATTGAGTACAGAAGTACGACAAGGACATTTACTGAATAAAGGTACTGACTAACACTGAGATAATAATTGTAAAATATGAGTTTGAGATTGTTTTGGAATAGGTACTGCAATATTTAAGTAAAATGTCGTTGTCTTTATTATCTAATTTGTCCTCTCTTATGTTTGTTAACGATAATTTCTCGCGCAGTTAGAATGCTGCCCTTGTATCAAGAAACCTGGAATGTATAAATATGTAACTACGTATAAAAATATACACTTATATACTTGTACAGTTTAATATGAGATACCAACACATTCTGCGTACATTGCGGTAGAAATGACAATAAACCTGTCAATTTATTGTTTTTCATATATATAAATTCCAGTAATACAACCCGATTTTCGCTTTATATTACCACTATTGTCCGTTCACTGGAACATCTTTTTCTTCTTCTTCTCTATTATAAGCTGTTTCGCTTGTTTATTCCAGTTCGTCGTTCCATCTCTTCATAGGACGCCCAAGAGTCCTTTTAACCTTTGGTGAGTTATCCCGTGCTGATTTCACTAGCCTTTCGTCTGTCATTCTTGTAATGTGGTTATTCCATTCTATTCTTCTTCGTGTTACCCACTCGCTTATTTCTTGTATATCATATTCTTGACGGATCGTTTCATTTCTTATATGGTCTTTTCTGGTCTTTTCCGTTATTTTCCTACGTGTTACCATTTCCGTTGTATTTAATATTTTTTTGGTTTTCACATTGTGTGCTCTCGTTTCCACTGCGTATATTAGGACTGGTCTTACTACACTTTTATGTATTTACACCTTGGGTTCCTTTGTAAAATACTTGTTATTCCATATAGTGTCGTCTATTATTTGTTCACCAAGACATCATGAAATTGAAGATACCATTTTTATTTACTACTACTGGCAAAAAACGCTACCGCTTTGTGCTAGGGCGTCGCTAGGGCTACTCAGGCAACACCAGAGCGCGACACCGCTTAGGTGGCAAAATTATAATCCATCACTAGTTTATATAGTCGTCAGCTAACGAGAGTGCATGATCGAGGAATGCAGTTAATAGCGTCTTTTCGAGAAAATTCGACTACTTGATACGAGAATCCCTGCGTTACTATTCTGTATAAAAACTTTTTTCCGCTTTGAGAATATGTTGGGCTATAGTACGAAATAATGCAGACGTGATGACAATAACAAGATTGCATTTGATTGATTGATTTTATAATAAATTGGATATGCACACAACATAATTTTATAAATGTACAAAAAATTTGAATGCGTTTGTGTCTGTGTGTGTGCGGATACCCGCCAATGCAATAATATATAAAACAATATCCGTTTTGCAAATCAGATTTGAAATATTTGAAAGTAATTGTAGGCGTTTTTATTATCTACATAATATTAATGCAATTAATAGTCAATCGAAAACTGACAAAATATTGAAATATTGACTTAGAAATTACATTATCTTAAACAGATAAATTACAATTTAGTATTGATACAATCGAATTGTACGAAGAATAGAAATTGTTTGCTATTCCAATATAATCAGATGCTGGTCCGAAAAAAGCTCTTAAACAAATTCTGATTCAAAATATAACTGAAACATATCCAAACTGAACCAAAGCTCTAGGCATACTACGAGGGCAGCCCTTTAAAAAACAACAGAAACTAGGAAAGAAAATATTTTGCTGGAACAAACTGTTTTATTGCTTTTCAAAATATTTGCCTTTAAGATTTATACACTTCTGCATGCGCTCGAACCAATTCTCGAAACATTTTTCTACTCTGAATTTGGTATCTCAAAAACATGGTTTTTGAAGGCTTCAACAACTTCTTGAGGTGATGAAAATCGCTGTCCACGCATTTTTTGTTTGACATTCGGGAATAGAAAGAAGTCATTAGGCGATAAATGATGTGAATACGGGCAATGAGATATTTGTTTTTCTCCTTCAAATAATCAATTGCTTGACGTGCTGTGTAAGAACTGGCATTTTCATGATGAAGAATGATGCGATGTTTTCGGTTGGTTTTCCAGATTTGCTCGATGACTTCTGGCAAACAAATTGTTGTATATCATTTAGAGTTAACTGTTCTGTTCTGTTCTCTAAAGGAATGGGTGCGACATGTCCAATACAACAAATGAAACAAGCGGTAATTTTCTTGGAAGTGCTTCGTGAACGAACAACTTTTGTGAGATTCGGTTCATCTTAGAACACCCAAACAGTGGATTGTTGCTTAGTTTCCGGTTCATACGAATATATCCAAGTTTCGTCACTTGTTATGATGTTGTATACGGTTTTTGCAGTTCCTCGGCCGAATGAGCATTTCCTTAGACCACTTAACAGGAGCCTTTTTTGAGCTTCGGTAAAATTATACGGAATCCATCGGGAACAGATCTCTTTCACAGCTAAATATGTTCATGCAAAATCGAATGTACTGCAGTCCTCGATATGCCTAAGAATGTCTCTATCTCACTGTAAGTCACATGCCGATCTTCTTCAATCATGTTGCGCACAGCATCCATGTTCTGAGTTTAGTCGACCTTCACGAAATTCATCACTGACGGACGCACGACCACGAAGAAATTCTGCACACTAATTGTAAACAGCCTTTTCTGGTGGTTCTTCATTACCAAATGTTGAACGAAGAAATATCCATTTTTTCACAAAATTGCTTTCATTAAAGGCTCACTGTAAACAAACTACTCGGTCAATTTCTAAGTTGCCACTGTTTTAACAATGACAAATGTCAAATTTTATGAAAATAGTAATGACACATCTCAATAGCATCACCTAGTGGTCGTTTGCAAAAACTTAAAAGGCTGCCCTGGTACTAAAAATACCACTATCTGTTGCGAGCGCTGAATGATATGTTTTTAAATTAACATTACCGAAAAGTACTTCCATCCACTACACTACATTCACGACAGAAGAACGATGAGTAGGACTGGCAATGTTATCAACAGAACAAGAATTGACACGAAATTTGAATATAGGAGAAATTATTACAATACATGTTTGCAACAAAAATACAAACGTAAATATAAAAACATATGATTATTTTTCTTATATTACTGCTTTCTTCATTACATAAGATTTGTTTAATATAACTTTATTTCAAACTTCTTATATGATTCATTATAACACTTTAAAAGGAAGAAATGGAAAGAGTTGTGCGATTGATTTTTTTACCTTTTTTAAAAATTACAACGTACACGAAAATGTTTTCTTCGTCAGTAAATTTTGATAATAGCACAGGGAAGGAATGTCATTAAGAAGTTTGCCTGAAGGTGGCACACATCCTCGTGACAGCCCTGCTTTGTATATATGCGGACAATATAAGGCACTATATTTTACCAAAAATAGTGTAATGTAAAAGAAACGAAGCCATTTTGAATACATCTTTGGCAGATATTACTTGCACTCGGCGATGGTTATTCCTATCACCTGTTTTGTCAATAATCAAAAAATAATTACCAAAAATATCAATGAGGTAGATTTACTTTTGAGGCACACAATGCTAGAAAATATTTTTAGGTCTGCTAGAGAAATCATTGCCAGTTGTTTTTGGTAACAGAATTACATCCTTAGAAATTTATTGTGTGCAATTTACACTTTTGTTATTCAACTAAATTAAAATGTTTTTTTAAACATTGTTATACCTATTTTTATCGTAACATTCCAAACGATTTCTCTCCCTTGTCCCTATCGTCAAGAAAGTTTGATTCAATTATAGCCATGATGCTGATATAATTACGACTAATACATTTTAATATGTAGAAACGTATCAGCAATGGCGTTACGTTAGCTGTAGACGGGTACAATTTCCTTCATTAGGAGCAACTTTAAGGCTGTTTGCAAACGATACCAGGTTGAACACGTCGAAACCCATATAATTCCGTTGCGTAATAAAATTTTATTGCGTGTCGCACAATGACAAGCTTTGCTTACTAATAAATAGCAAGAGCAGCGTGTAATTAGCCATTGTTTACCTTCATTTTACTTAACACTCCGCCAACTCCAGTAAGTGCGCGATCGTTTCCTTTAGCAAAGGCAGCACTAGGTCAGGGCTGTGAGAAGTTTTCGGCGTGCTTCGCTGATTTCTACTTTATTTTTATTCATTAATTTGTTTGCGTTTCTGTGTTATATTGCCTTGAGACCTACATAGGTCTCTGTTGCTAAGCATATCAAACTGGAGCTTCGTTCGAACAGGATTCTATAGATGTGACAGAAAAACACTTAGGTTTTATGTTTCGCGTAGTGCTCTTTATTAAAACATTTGCCGTATAGGGTACACGTCAAGACCCAACTGTCACCATAAATTTTAGTTCAAATTAATCTATTCTAAATGATTTCAAATTTGATACCAAATTTTGTGTACATTTCATACACTGAAATGTTTCTGTTTTTCTGCTCAATCGTTTTCGCCACGGCGGCTGGGGTAACGGCCTTCCTTCTATTATCTTCGCACAGTATAAAGGACTTCAAAAGGCGCTTTTTCCCCAAAACTCGAATTACCAAGTTGCCGATCGTAACCCGCGATGGAAAGCTGGTGGACTCCCAAGAAGAACTGGAAGCGCACCTCGAAGTCCTTGAGAGCAAGCTCATGGAAAAGGTGAGCGAAATAGAAGTGTCTAAAACCAGAGTACAGGACGCTAAGCAGAGCATTGAAAGATTGCACACCACGCAATCTCAGGTCAAGAAGTACTACATAAAGTTAAGAGAAGAAATAAAAAAATCCGAGGATGACTGCAAAAATCTGCAGCAACAAATTGATGATTACAGAATGAGAAGAGCTGCACTAAATAACGAAATGAAGAGGAACGAAGAATATTATAAGACTTTATTAGACGCCGTCAGAAGTGATAGTTCTTTGGATAGCACCGCAGAGTCATCAAAGATGTCCATCAGTAGTGCCACGTCTAGTACTACCAGTTTTTACGATTCGAGTTGTAATGTACCCCACGATGACAAACCTGTTCGCGAGGAAGTGAAAAAGACGGCACCTCAGCGCAATACTCCGGCGGAAGAAACGACCCCTACTAAAGAAGTCTCAAAGGGCTTAGAAAAAACAACCTCTGTTTCAAAGGTTAGCTCGAAATACAGTATGACCGATGAATCGTACCTCGCCTTGCAAAAAAAGCCTTCATTACCAAGTTTAGAGGTCCCAAAGGAAAACTCAGGTCTGCCCGATTCAGCCCAAAAACGGTCTAACCAAACTCCGGTAAGGAAGCCATCAGATACCAACATTCAACGGCAAAATTCTAATAGACACAACGCTATTGACAAAGGGTCAACTCCGATTTTACACAAACATATATCTACCGCGAATTTGGAGAACAAATCAGGCGAGCCTAACGGAGGGCCGAAGCAGGATTTGCTGCCCCAACAGATTTCATGCTGTGGGTTCCAGAAGCTAAAAGTGAAGAGCCTGAAGGGAGAGATTTGTTGCTGTGGGTGCAGCAAGTGCCCTGGTACGTGCAACCTCGCGAGGTGTATCAAGCTGGGTTTCTTGAAGCCAAAAGACATTTTGAGCGTCGAAGTCGCGGGGCACGTAGATGTGCTGACAGGCAAGATTATTGGTGCCAAAAATTGTTCCCATAAGCATAAACCTTCTGAACAGCAACCCAAAAGACCTCAATCTCCAAGAAGCGGCGGTAAATTTTCTTAGATAACGCCAATAAAAATAGTAATGTTTCTAATGGTTACAATCGTAACGTCAAACACCTGACGACAGTTTCCCCAAAAAAATTCTTCAAAGTCATGGCAACGCAATAATCAACTGCGTTAAAATTAGTACAAATAACAACAAACGAACACAACTACTGTACATGTAACTGTAAAATAAATATTGTAAATATATGAGTAATATTTCTTGCCAGTTCTATTATAATGAAAAGCCTTGGAGTTTACATGCAAGGATGTAAAATGACAGAACAATTTTAAATAATAAGTAAAAGTTGCATAAAATGTTAAATATACTTTATAGTTTTCTGCGGTTGACGCTGTTTCTCACTTTCCAGATTCCATCTTCTGCGGTCCCCCAAGATCTTTTACGTCTGCCACGTTTTCGTCTTGCAGGAGGAATCCACTCATATAATTTTACTGGGAGCCTTCCTTCCGGCATTCGTCTCAAATGTCCGTACCATTTTAACATTTTGCATTCCATGGTATCCATTATGTCTTGTTCTTAATTTTGGGTAATTCATTACTAGTGCTCGCAAACTCATGATATATCTTCCATTCAGATCTCATATTTCCGTTCTCGATCCTTTCCTCCTACTACCATATATTCTGTTTCTTTCATGTTCATTTCTAAACTCTATTTAGTATACTTTTCTCTTAACTTTCTAATCATATACTTTAGATCTTGTTCGTTCCCCACCACCACTATATGATCGACCGCAAAATATAGAAAGTGTAGGTAAATGTCGTTAATTTTAAGCCCCATCGATTTACTTTCTTTTGCTAACTACTTCGAAGCATTTTTAAAGATATTGTAAATAATGTCGACGATAAACAACTACCTTGACGCAATGCTTTCGTTATTTCAAACGGGGTTATATATTCTGTCTTCTAGTTTCATTGTACTCGTACATCCGTCATACATTTTCTTAATTGTTTTTGTATACTGTGAGCTTACACCTTCTTCTTGCAGAATTTTCCACAATTTATTATCGTCTGTTTTGAAAGTATTTTTATTTTTTGTTCGCAAAGATTTTACAAGTTTCGGAGCTTCACTGGATCTAGTACCGCCAAAATAACTATTTACCTCCACATGCCATATTTTTTGTTTTTGTCATCAATGCTTTTACTTCTCTATTTGTTCGTGCATCAGCAGTTTGTCCCAATCCCCACCCGTGCATAAACATTTTTCGTATCAGCATTTCTTTTCTTCCATTTCTCCTTCATCCGTCCACCAAAAGTTGCTGCCCTTCTTGTGGCATTTCCTCTGTGCATGTCCTAAAGTGTGATAGTAGCTTAGTTGATAGAGCGCATTCTGAATAAATCGTCGATTCTGGCTTGGGTTCGAAACCTAAGCATTACTATGCAGATTTATAAAAATCTTGTCTGCAACCCACCACACACACTTTTGTAATCCGGTTAGCAACCTTGAACTCTCAATGCTAAAAACCTTCTCTGGAATTTCTGTCGTTCGGATTCGACATTAAATTGTAGATCCCCGTGTTTCTATTTTAGCTCTGAGGAGAAACACGTGGCAGAGAAGAGGCCGTTGCCCAGCAGTGGGAAAACAGGCTATCAATGACGCTATGATAATGTCCTAAAGCTTCATTTTTTCCTTTATTATTTTGTACATTTCTTCCAGGTATCTTTCTAAGCCTGTACTTAATTTTTGTGCAAGTCCAAGCTGATATGGGAACCGTATTGAATCATTTTCCAGGATTTGTATATTAAAACCAACATTCTTCCTTGTGGTTCTTATTTTTGTTGAGCGTTGTACATTGCGACGGTGTAAATATATTTTAGTTCTTAGCAGAAAATGGTCTGATCCATATTCAGCTCCTTTTAGTGTACAGACGACGTCAACGTGTATTTTTGTGATTTCTTTCGTGAGCAGTGATCACATAGTCCATAATAGCTCGGTGTTTTCGATTAATGTTAAATACTTACCTAATTTATGATGTTCTTTTCCAGATAAAATGTTCAAACACTTTAAAGCCGATTCTGTAAAATACAGGTATGATAAGTACTCACCTTGATAATGTCGACTGTCTATCGTCGGGTTTGTGTGCGTGTCCATTCATCCAGGGTCTACCATTGGTGGCGCCTTCTGTAAAAAAATTAGAGCTTAAAATGGCTGATTGGTGAAATATGAAGCAATAACCAGAATCGATTGGTGCGTCGAACGTTACAAACACAAATTGGTTGTACCAATGGTTCCTTCACGCGGTACTTCCTTATGTCCGATGTTCTGGACTTAAATCTTGCAGTGCAATATTAACTTATTATGAAAGATTAGTCCTATTTGATATGATTATGCTAACCGGTAATTTATAAGGGCATATCGGCTGAAAACAAATAAATTCGGGAGGTACACCGGTTTCCCGCAAAACTATAAGAGACCTTCAAACACCTGCAAGAAGACTACGTCTTACAGATGCAGTTGGGCAGAGTAGCACCTACCTTTGACTTCAGAAAACCGTTTAAAGTGGTCATACCACAGCAAGCAAGAGCAAAGACGAGTCGCGAGTAAATGTACCTGCCTACGTCTGGTACGCAGATGGATCAGAAACTGAAAATGGGACAGGGATTAGCATATTTAAAGTTGGAACGGGCAATGATATAAACATAAAACTGGGATGCCTTGCCACTGCGTTCCAGACAGAAACTTTAGCAATCCTCACCTGTGCTCAAATTATAATGCAGACGACCTATATTAACAGGAGAGTTATGCCAGACGGTGTTAAGTTTAGGCTAGTCTTAGAGTGTTATAGGAACTTGGTCGAACTGGAACAAAATAACAATATATGGTTGGTATGGGTACCAAGGATAATAAGATAATGAACAAGCCGACAAACTTGTGAAAACTGAAAGTGAAGCGCAATAGCTGGGCCTAGAATCATAATAGCGTACGCTATCGCTAGGGAGCAAACTGGAAAATGGCTAAGAAAAACTCATCGCGACTACTGGGACGACCACCAAGACAGCTAGCAGGCATCCTTACCAGACACAGTAATCTGAAAAAACGTCTATCCTTGATAAATCAAGCTGATAACTCAACATATAGAGACTGTGAAGAGACACCTCTTCACTGGCTATGCTACTGCGAAGGTCTAACGTCCGAGGACAACGATACTTGGGGGAACCAGAACTGGTACCGGATGTGACCAAAGATGCTACCATCAAGACAATTCTGAGATTCTTCAAGGAACCAGGACTCGCACCGTGAAGCCGAAAGAAAATATAGGCCGCGGTGCATGGGACGAAAGACCAACTCCAAGGGGGCAAAACCTGTAATATTTGCTTTAACAAATGATGTATTGAAAAGAAAAGATAAAGAACAAACTCTTCGCACTCCTCGTTTCTACTTTGCACTGTACTGTACAGTTTCTAAAAGGAGAACGTTTATTCTAAGAAGCGGAACGATTGCACGTTCACCCGCTAAGAGAGAATCGTACTTCCGGGATACTGTCACCTAGCCTGTAGAGAACAAAATCAATTTCATATACAATTGCCACTTATATGTTAGGTAAAGCTTCCCACTCCGTCTTTGTGCCGTCGAGGGTTGAAAGCTAACTAAGGCAACGGTAAATCTCCCCCATGTTGCAACGGGAGTTATCACAAAGACCGTTCTTGCGCTACTTATCGAATAAAGGAGCTTTTATACAACATGCAATCCGTCGCTATGCCATTGGGCAAAGCAATTAATGCAACGTTAAATCTCTTCCACAAAGGAAGTGGAGCTATCGCAAAAACCGCTGTCGCGCCACTTATCCAATGAAAGAATTTTCATAGAATATAGCCTTGTAGATGTCATACTCAATGCGAGAACAGCGATATCTAAATCATTAGATTAGATGTCCTGACGTTTTAAAAATTATGAATTGCTAGATGCCTTACGTATGATTTAGAAATCTGTTAATTATCATCCAGTTTAAATAAAACTCTTCGCTCGCTGTGCTTGATGAATAATGTCATGGGAAAGAAATTAAATCGCAAGGAAATAAGTTGAAAGTTTAAAGCGAGCCCGTAATAAACTTGAACTATTTCTCTAACGAATTGCAAATAGCGAAAGTCAAAGGTGTATAAAACCGACGAAGTTCCATAGACAGACGGCGTAACTACTAGAGAGTATAATCACGCAAATTCCCCTTCTAATTTAAATATAATGCAACATAGCCACATTCAGATGTAGGAATACTGTTACGGTGAGCTGTATCGAGACATTTGCATTATCTTTACGTGTTAACAAAGAATACCGTTACCATTATGCGGAAAGTAATGTGAAGATGTGCGATTTACAGCGATTGTTTTGCGGATCTTTTGTGATGAAATCAAGGTTGCATGAATACTTTAACTGTTTTGATTTATTGCTTAATTAATAATCTCTATTGTCTTTCGGATTTTTTTTTCGGCTGCTCATAAATTTTTGTCGTCATTAATGTTATAAGTTTTTATTTATAGCAATAATTTGTAATTGTAATATCATACTTTGTTTTAAAAGGAAACTCACGGGTGTAGTCGCTTCTCGAAGTGAATAATCCTAGAATGAAGGAGGCGGAAGGAAAGTACCGACTGGTAAGTAATTTCTATGTACTACCAGTGTGTAGTATTCATTTAGGAAATTGTGTTAATATTTAGCCTGGACCGATTTTGCTTTTAGGTTTCCGTAAAAAATACAGCTAATTGAATATTTGGTAAATATTGATCTTGAAATATTAACATTCGAAATATAACACCCGGACTTTTCGATCTTTTCGCATTCAAAGTTATTTATTCATATAAACTTTAGAGTACAGAAAATGGGAGTCGAAATTAGTATTGCATGCGAGTCAGATTTAATTTGTAAATTAGCATATGCAACCCTCAAAACACGAACATACCATTACATTATTTTCATTTATTTTCTTAGAATGAGCAGTTCTATAATTTCAATTTGTTTAAATAAATTGCACAAATGTTTCAATACGTTGTAATTATACTCGGTACTTATTAAAGGTGTTCCAGTCCTGCGTGTTGCCTATCAGAATTTCATGATTTCTTTTTGCGTCTCATGGCTTTACTCCTCTTGTCATAAAGCCTATACAATGTTATTATATTAATTTTTGTTATTTGCTAAGACATGTATGGGCGTGGTGGTAGCTCAGTTGACATAGCGCTTCCTTTCTAAGCAACACGTTGATTCAGGCTTGGGTTTGAAACCATAGCACTACCAAGTAGCGTACAAAAATATTGTGCTGCAACCCACCACACACAATTTCTCAATCTCCTAGCGCTGAGGAGAAGCACACGGCAGAGAAGAGACCGACGATTTTTTATAAGAAAAAATGAATGCTAACGGAACAAATGTGTGTTTAACGTTTTCATTTTTATCGTAGATTATTGTATTATGGACCAGTATTGTCAAAATATTTCACATTATTACTAAAATTAAAAAATATATATCCATTTAGACATTTTGGTATGTGTGAACTCAGCTTTAGTAATGTTGCGACACGAAACTGTACTTACTTTGCATCCAATTGTTATTATTCAAGAGCGCCATGCAATAGCGTGCTGAAATAACTTCAGTTTGGCTACGCGAAGGTGTTGTATCTGTCAATTTGATGTTTTCCGGATTGCTGCCGATATTTATGACAACACGCCTACCCTGTTATTACTTCTGCATTTAGCAGATCGGTATTTCGCTGTGGGAAGCGTTTCATCAATTGTTGCTGCTCTAATAATTAAAGTATTATGTGCGTGTGAGTTCGGGCCGAGCAGGATTATGTGCATCAACTTTTCTTTCAAACACTTTCAAATATCCTTTTCCCTTCGATTTGTATGCAAATTGGCGCGTGTGGCACGGTTTTTGCTAGCTGTTTACAATAGAAGGTTGTTAAAAATTACAGAGTAAATAGAAAGGTGTGAAATCGATTTAAGGAAAGCCCTCAGGGCCTGCCGATATCTGAATTAGGAAATAGAAATTTGTGGAATCAATCAGCCTGTTCTGCCCACGATATTTGAATTAATTGTCAAAACTAAGCCAAGTTTCAATTTATATTTGTGTGCTGTAGGCATTTAAATTTGTAAGACTTTCAAGTCTTAAACACGGAGACCAATTTAAAAGAAAAGTTTAATTTTGTGTTTTGTTTGAAATTATTTGGAGACGAACTATTTAAATGGTAGTTGTTAGTAAATTTGTCTGATATCACTGTTTAATTTTAGTATTAGAAATAATTAGAGACCGGAGAATAAATAAACGATTCTTATAGGGTGTAGATGATGCTGGGGACGCAAATGACTTTTCATTTATTATTAAAGACAAAACATTTTTAATGAAATTGTGTTCCTGACTTTTTTCCAGGGAACTTGGAATTTATTCGATTTTTTGTTAATATCAAAATCTCATATCAAAAGATATGCATTAAATGGTAAATTTCAAACCAACAAGGTATGCAATTGCAGAAATTGACAAGAAATTGCAGAACGTTTTCATTCTAAAGACCAACAATATCTCATGCAAAAATTATAATGCAAAGAAATTTTAAATTTCACACAGTTGGTTTAGGACGTTAATGGTAAACAACGGTGGAAAATCGCGATACTATAGTGAGATTTACCACTGCCATGATGGTCAAGGAAGCCTCACATTTTTGGTATTCATCTACACTACTACAAACACTATAAAATAATATTGCACAGCTACAGAAACAAATTTGTATAAAGGAAAATAATTTAAGAATACTTCAGTCAGCCAACGTTATTGTTAAGCGGGATGTGCAATCACCAATCCGGCAAATTATTCAATTTAGAAACTATAAGATTTATGAGTAACGAGCAACCCAATTTGGATAAATTTATGTAGTTTACCAATTAAATCAATGGTTCACATTTTATGGATTCAATAATTCATTTTAGAACTACAACTCTCATGGATTCATAGGGGTATGTCCGTTTAGATAAAGTTAAGAAGTCAACTCGTTCATGTCCAACGGCCTCATAATGGGATAAGGTAGATAACTTAGTGAATATAACCACAGCCGAATTCCACAAAATAGATTATATTATGGAAATTAGTTAACGTTTTCAGGACAACAGTGTCCCATCCTCAGACAAATAAGTCAAAATTAAGAAGAAAGAAGTAACACTGAATAGGGGAATGAAGCCATGAAACCGAGGTGGAAATCTATAAAAAATGTAAGTAGTTTGCTCAAACGAACTAAAATGTCTTATTATATAAAAGTTTATAACACTGTAAAGAAAAAGGTAATGCGTCCTGAGGGTTGTCATACTACTTTCTCTGTCTATTTTCTATACTATAAGTGTTCTTAGTTTCGTCAAACTTTGGAAGCCAGATGTCAAATTTATTATTTATGACAGTTTACAACTCCGCACCCAGTATGAAACAAGCGGCAAATACATTGTTATTTACAAAGCTATCTGCGTCCCCACAATCATTTATGAACACTCAGTACTAGTATTAAAATTGCTGTAATAATAGGAAAGTTAAACACCAGACATTTACCTTGTAATTGCAGCAACATGTAAACGTTACGAAAAACCATGTATTAAACCAAAAAACCTCTCACTGATTTTTTAAGTTTGCGTTTCGTGTACTTGCTTACAATGAAGTTAAAACGTGATTCTTGTCAGCTGACACACTAATCTCTAGTAATTGTTGTAATTAGTTTCGAAAACAAACATGGTTTCGACATAAATACCAGTGATAGTGCTCATATATTTCACTTTTTTCTTCTTGTTTACGATGATGTATGGTAATTTTAAATACCAACGTGACTCTTATTAGTTAGTTGATTGATAAATGAGAACACTAAATCCTTTCCCTGCAATTTTTTTATATTATGAGCTAAAGATTTAATTGTACTGCATGAAACTCAAACGTTGAACGGATTTTTAGTTACAGAGATAGGCATTGCAGATGGTGTAGAATATATTAGCTTTTCCTTAGATCAATATAGTATATGAATATACAGGGTGTCCCACGACGTGAGGTCATTACTTCGTGTACGTAATCTTTACACCAATAAAGTTATACCCTAAAGTAAACCGTTTTCAGTGTTAAATTAATATTTATTAAATAATTTCAATTTCAGAGAAACAGATATTTATTTTTATTTTTGTTTACATTCACTATAGAGATTGATCAAAATGGCCAACGTTGCTCTCGAGACACATTCTGGCTCTTCTTAAAAGAGATCTATGACCTGCGGGAGAGACGAAAAGAAGTCGAAACTGATGAGTGGTCATTTTCCGTAAATCGACTATTAAAGAAGTTATAGCCTGTTTCAGTTAAAACAGGTAGAGAAAAAATTTTCGCTAAATATATATGTGTATCTAGATCAATCTCCAACAGGAGGTAGAAGTTAATCTCACAATTTTAACATGTTTTTACGTTTCGCCACAGGAAATTGGGCTTCTTCAGAAAATTCATTAATATTTGTATATTACTGGGCACATATTATAAGACACATGAAGCGAGTCAACAAAAAAAAAAACTAACTAAATGTAATGTTTTGTTGTTTTTGTTGACTCGCTTCATGTGTCTTATAATATGTGCCCAGTAATATACAAATATTAATGAATTTTCTGAAGAAGCCCAATTTCCCGTGGCGAAACGTAAAAACATGTTAAAATTGTGACATTAACTTCTACCTCCTGTTGAAGATTGATCTAAATTCATATTTATATTTGGCGAAAATTATTTGTCTACCTATTTTTCCTTTAATTAAATCATCATGGTTATGTCCGTTTCATGTCCAGCCTGTTCAAGCCCTTTTACCTACAGATTTCGCTGTTCATACAGAACTTTGCTGCTGGATCGTTCAAAATCGAAACCTACGTAATCGAATTTTATTCACTGATGGGACAACAGTTACAAAGAATGGATTAACGAACAGAAAGAACAGCCACTCTTGGAATTTGGAGAATCCACACGAAATCACAGTGTCAAATTATCAACAGAGGTTTTCAGTGATTATCTGGTATGGAGAACTATTTAATCGCCGACAGATATTTAAATTTCTCGAAGATCATTTGGGAGGATTGTTAGACGATGTCCTTCTGGCGATCAGGCATGGCATGTGGTACCAGCACGATGGTGCCCCTGCGCACTTTGTATTAAGTGTAAGACAATTTTTGAATCAACGGTTTGAAGGACGTGTAATTGATAGAGGAGAATAGCATCCCCAAGATCTCCGCACTTGTTTAGATTATTATTTGTGGGGCCACATGAAATATATGGTATACCAAACACCATCAGAGGCTTTTGAAGATCTTAGAAGACGCGTTTTTGAGGCAGCAGAACTAATTCGGAAAAACAATGATATGTTACGTAGGGCAACCAGATCTCTCTTAAAAAAAGCCAGAATGTGTATCGAGAGCAACGGTGGCCATTTTGAACAATCTATATAGTGAATTTAAACTAAAATAAAAATAAATACTGGTTTTCTTGAAATTGTAATCTTTTAATAAATAATAATTTAACACTCTGTATTTTGAAAACGGTTTACTTTAGCGCACAACGTTATTAGAATTTTTATCTGTAGGTATATAATATCCCAAAGGATTAAATTCCATGATCTTGTTTTTCTAATTTTCTTGTTCTTGTTAAGTATATTTACTTGAGGTAAAAATACAGTTCATGCATAGTATTCAAATGTATAATAGAACTTCCCTTCTGATGATTTGGTTATACAATAAATACAAGTCAGTAAAACAGTTATAGCTACTAAGTGTATAAAAGTTCTTGGCAGATTAATAAAAGAGAAAAGGCTAAAACATCTTAACCCTTCAGACCCTAGGAGAAAGACTGTTTCACGTTTTGACGTCTGTTCTTGGCCGTAAGTTCTACGCAAAGTTTTATCCTCGCGATCAACAGAAAGATCAAAACAATAAAAAGGAGCTTATAAGATTTACATCTTAGACCTATTAAATTATCATTTTCAGAACTCATTTTCCATACAAAACCACAAAAAATTAGTACTCGTAAAAACAACCGCAAACAAAAAATAAAAAAGGCAAGATATCTTACGTATTGGAATCCAAAGACATTTAAAATTTAATTTAATTCAGTAAATAAGTACATGTAATAACAATTTACTACAAATTCTTTTATAGCTTGTGTCAATTCTTGTTCTTAAATGTAATTTAAATTAGGTTAGTTGTGATTTTTTGTATTTATAAAAAAATGTTTCTTTAACTATTTCATTTGTAAATAATATTCGCGTACAGTTTATTTTGGTAGCTTTTAATTTGAAAAACTTATAGTAATTTAATTCTTGTAGAAAGGTAAACTTCCAATTAAATTAACTGTGAGTTAGATATTCAATTAAAGAAACCCTTAGTTTTCCAACGCAGTGTTTATATCGTTGAATTGTAATGCGAAATGTATAATTTTGCAAACCTTCTGAATGTTTAATTTATTTAATTATCTTACAGGCTTCAATGTAGTCTTTTGCTAGAAATATTTGGTAGACCACTGCTAGACGAGAAATATTCTTTATTCAAGTCCAAAAAAGTTAGGTTATTTGTGTATTACGTTATAAGTAATAACTGTGTATCTTATATTAATAATGGTAAATTTTATTTATAATATTATTTCCCAAAAAGGATGTTGCGAATGTAAAAAATTGCTGTGAACTTTCAATGTTGAAACCAGTGGCATTCAACCGGTGGTACGCGTATCCCCGGGGGTACGCCAAGGTATCTTAGAGGGTTCACAAAACTGTATATAAATTTGGTGAATTATCAGAGCTACAGAAATTCATTTCTTTCCAAAGCAAATTTGTATTACTTTCTATTTCTAGCGTTCCCTACTGTGTAGCAAAGTAATATAACCATTGTATAGACTTTACTAATTTACAGTTGTTTTACAACCACTACACAAAGAAATTATCTATATACTTTTAAATGTTAAAATGACGTCACCCGTGTTTGTTTAATTATTCATTTAATAACTTGATTTTTTTTAACATTTAACACTTGTGATTTAATAGATTACTTTG
>JABXWE010104215.1:0-26592 GCA_014611495.1 Limonius californicus | reverse complement strand
TTATGCTCTGTTTGTTGCAGTAGCAGATAGAAAATGAAACGTTGACATCAGCGTTTAACCTGTTTTTCGGCTTTAAATAAAAGCCGAAAGCGTCCTTAGGGCGAAATTCCTAAATTGTTTCATAACGTAAAATATTAGAGCACCCCAGGGCCGTATAACGAAACCAGCTATGTAAACAGAGAAATAATATAGCGCGGTCTGAACAAATATGTGTTATATCCAGGCTGTGTGGCTATTTTCTTAATCCATATTGTCAGTTTATCGTCCATAAATCAAGATATATGTATTTAATTATCATCTGGCTTTTGTACGCCTGTTTTCATAATTTCCGCTTCTGTTTCCTTGTCGTGTTTATTGTTACAGTGACTCGAAATGTTTATCATTATTAGTTTATATGGGGAAACATTCAATTACAACTTACGCATACAAAGCTTCTGTAACGGTGTATTACAAGCCAATGCAAATTGTTACCAGCAAAAGAGTACACTATACAGTTATTTGACAACAAATTAAAGAAAAGCACGCAATAGTAGGTAGTAAATCCTGTAAAAATAAACAATTAATTATACAGCATTAATTAAACATTTATTTCAACATAACCATATTAATGCAATATTAATAGAATGGGAGAAAATGAAGAAATGCAATGTAAGCATTTCTCATTTAAATTAGAATTAGTGAAGTCATACAAATGTCTACATGCGTCTACAAACTATGAAAAGAAACCAAATACAAGTAAAACAATGAACGCAGACGTGTAAAACCGGAATTGATTTAAAGGCCATTAAGAAATAACAGCCGCTATTAAAACAGGAAACGTAAGGTAAACTTCTGTAATATTAGAAACGAGCTACTATTACTATTAACAGTTAATAGCGCCTATAACTTGCATAAACATGTCCTAACTAAACCAGATTATAACGAATTGCTTATTATTTTCAAGTAAATGCATTGTAATTGTAACGGAACATTGGAACACACTAATTCTACCATGGATAAAATTTTAGCTTTTTACAATGGATAGATGAAAATTATAGTTATGTAATTAGAAAGGTTTATGTTTCCGGTTCCCAAAATTAAATTGAAGTACGTTTTGCCGCTGAAAGAATTTTCAGGATAATGTTTGCTAGTTATAAAATTGAAAAATTATAGTTTTCTTATATAATATAATTAAAACTAAATATATTTTAAATCTGTTTCATTTCCAACTGCTTTATTTCTTAGAAACTTGTTATGTTATAAATACTAATTAATATTAATTTAAAATATTATTAAAAAAACTGTTAAAAGAGGCGCAGAAATTTGATAAATTCAATATTTCAGTAGGGATTCTTCTTATTTAAAGTTTTATAATTAAATTAGCAGATTAGGATAATATTAAATATATTACTGGATACTTCGTATATTTTTGAATAGTTAACAATTAACATGTGTCTATTGTGGTCACATCTAGGTTCAATTTTTTCCAGTTTTTCAATTTTGTTGGTTCTACATTCAGAAGTAATTAATTATTAATTATTTAATTATGTATTTAGTTTAATGGCCTTTGAATTTATACAGAATTCTACAGCACTAGTCATGAGTTTAAATCTACTGTAACGCAACCCATTGTACAATTTCATGCATCACCTCAATTCTATCTTAAGAATGCTTGTAAATATCCATTGATTATAACTAGAAGAGTCTAATTATCAATGAATTACTATATACTGTAACTTCTAGCGACATTGGAAGATGTGTTGTTGGTTGCGTTTTAAATTTTTAAGGTTAATTATCTTATTTGAGTATTCCTGTATTACAGTTTTACAATTGTCAGCGTTCATCGTTTTAAAAAACTAAAGCAATTCAGATAGAAAAGTGTAAGGTTTACACAGGCTGTTTTTATTGTTCATAAAAATGTAGAACAAATTTTATTAGGTAAGAGTGGAAAAAATAGCAGATTTCATCAAAGATTTAGGTTTTGCTTTATCATTGGGAGAACAATGTGGGTTCTGTCATACGATAAATGTGTATTGTCTAAAGTCTGGTTAAGAAGATGCTCCGAAAAAGTAACAAAGATTGACAGGTTTCGCGTTGGCATTTAAATTTAAAGCAACAAGATCATCATAAAACACTAATCGTGCTTTAGTTTTCAGCGTTGGGATCCGACAGGGGATTTATGTAACACGTGAAGGCTGTTGTTTCTCGCGGTCCATCAGTCACAGGAGTAAACACAGTAAATCAGCTCAACAGTTACGGCCCAGTCTTCCCAGTTCATAAAGTTACGCGAGTTTATTTGCTGGGACTGAATATTCCGAGTTCACTAACGCGCTTGGATTGTTCGATAATAAACCATGTCAAGTACTGAACCTAAATACACTTGTCGAGAGTATTTCAAGTACTTGTTTTGTGTTTGCTTTTCGCCAGAAATCTATTAAAACTATAAGAGCGGAGCGCCAACTCTTCTTATACGTCGCACGAAAAGAAAGAAAGTCTAATCCCATGTTCGTCTGAAGCCGCATTATATGGCTCTGTATTGTGGGATGACGTGACAAATCCTTGGGGATACGCTGTCTGGAAGAGGCTTATTCCATGTCACATTCACGCCGTATTCTACATCTTTTATAGTTGGTAGGCGTCACTTGCTTACAGTTAACTCTAAAGCATACGCGGAAAAATCTCAGATATACTATACAAGGCTTGCGACAGAAACAAATTCAAAACCTTCGAATATGTATTGGAAGGAAAATGTAGCAAATCCATACAAACAACAGGAATAATTAAAAAAAAATATTATTTAAGTAAAAAATGAATCTTCCGGATTCTCAATTCATAGTAACTGCATGTTTATGCAATACATATATGTAGATACTGGGACTAAATACCACAATGGACGAGAATTTACGTAGAAAAACACCATCACTACAGAACTTCGTAAGATCACATAATGGTACAGTAGTTTTCTCTCTAGCACTTTGACAATTGCTGCGTAGCAATTTCACAGGACTATATCTAACTACAGAAAAGTTTTGTATAGAGTAGTAGAGCTAGACCCCCCAACCCCTACGAACTACAACTTGAGACAAGGAAATAAAAGTGTTATTGAAGTTGAATACACAATTACTTCGTAGGAACCACTTCAGATTGTGTAGAATGCTAGAAACTACAAGGGTGAAATCCTTTATAGAAACTACATAGACCATGTGCATACATACAGATACCATCTCAGTACAAGAGCCTAGAACCGACTAACTTCAAATTATGCAAGCACTGGACTACTACCACTACAAATCGTCTAAACAAAAATTTTGGGATAACATAGAGTATAGAAAATTTGAAACACTACACAACTACAAAAACCGACATCAGATAACACATAAATAACTCTATTAATCGTAAAAGATTATATGTTACTACTTCGACTACCATCTATGTGCTACAATACCACCAGTTACTACTACCGATGACTGAATAGAGATTATACAGATATAACAATACTAGCGGTACACAACGACTACATGCAACTACAAAAACTACATCAGATAACACAAAAGAAACTCTATTAATCGTAAAAGATTATATGTTACTACTTCGACTACCATATCTATGTGCTACAATACCACCAGTTACTACTACCGATGACTGAATGGAGATTATACAGGTATTAGACTACAAGCGCTACACAACGACTCTATAGGAAATATATAAGATTACATAGTTTAGAAGTAAAACCACTATGTCAAGTGTTATACGTATATACCATTAAGCAGAACTATATCCATTAGCACAAGTGTTGTGAAGGAATTACACAAACTAGTTACTACTATTTAAAGACAGTATAAAGTACAAGGGACTAGAAACAACTAGGCAGAAATTAACCGATTAGAGCGACACTACACGGACTACATACTTACTCTATAGTCTCTAGAGCCTATAAAAGATTATACAAAATCAGACGACGACTATGTATAACTTCAAAACTACTACGCATTGGCGGCGGAAAGGGGGGGCTAGCGTCTAGCCCCCCCAAAAGAAAATAATAAAATAAAAAAATTGCCAATCAGCGCCTTCGATTTAAAGTACACTCCGTACCTAACACAAAAATCACTTTTTAACGCTTTACTACTGAGTCAATTATACCTGCAAAACTTTGTTGTTCTCGTGGTATTGCTATTAACTACGATGCAATAGGAAAGTTGCGCTTAAATGACTGGCTATTTTTTAATATCTTACTACTTACTATATATGTAACTATGTTCAAGAATTAAAGTTTTCTTTACATTCTTTTTTAAAATATTAGGCACAGATAAATATCCTCTCAATGATGCTCCAGTATATTTTGCAAATTTGATAAAATTTATATTGATTTTTATTTTATGAAAAAGTGCATAATTTTTGAAGGGGGCTCAAGCCCCCCCCCCCAAAAATGTGGTTCCTCCGCCAATGCCTACCAACCGCGTCTTATCGTACAATTTACCCAAAGATATAAAGAAGCGTGTCCCATGAGATCAGCAAGGGAATTGGGTTGTGTTTAGTGACGAATCATAATATTATTTACGGGCCGACGATGGACCTGGAAGGATCCGACAAAAATGTGTAAAAATGCGTGAAGTTCAATACTGTACGGAACGCCAAGAAGCGCTTACCCGAGGACTTATGGTTTGGGGTACCCGTACCATAGCATTTGGAAGTAGATCCCCACTAGTATTTCTGGAAAGAAACATGAATGCCCAACGCTATCTATAGGCAGAAAGTTGAGTCAATTACCTGTTCCCCCAATGAATCTACAGCGATTTCGAAATGAAATTCTGATTGCTTGATATACTATATCACAAGAAAATAGTGATCATCTCGTTTTATAGACTCAATTCCTCATGCAAAAGTTTCTCAACGCTTCCAACGGAAAAATCACATGTATCATCTATATTCTATATAATAACCATAATTCTCCGATCACTCAGTACCATATCATGTACCAAATCAATAGTTTCTTGAGTGGCAACGGCTTTGGTGGTCTAACACCTGGTGCATGTTGACACGACTTCATTCCTAATTTGAAATCACGGCACCAATTCTTAATTACTTAATATAATGGGGTAAAATGACCCAACACTCTGGACATGTCATTATATATTTCCTGCCGTGACGAAACCTTCTTAAAAAGGTATTTTATTACAGCCTCCGTCTCCAATTTTCCCATTTCAACAAAATCACCAGGACGACAGTAATATTAAATGTATGACTTTTTTTTTAAACGAGATGATCACTTGGCTTATATTAATGTCAATAACTGAAATTTCTAGGAAGAAAGTTATTCATTTGTCGGCCAATGTTTTTTATGTTAGAAACAATCATTGATGAACCATTCTCGTATAGGTCGACGTTTCTGTGACGGAAATTTTCTTTGTCATATATTGTTTTACTTAAAGAAGTGGATTTAAATATAATGCGACGTATGCGGTAACAACTAGATGGCGCCCCACGTGGATGTAGGGTAGTATTTAAACCCAATATTTGAAAATAAGTGGATTGGTAGAGGTTCTACTTTTTCTTGGCTTCTCTATAGCCTCAGGCTTACTCAGTTGAATTTCTTTTTGGGGGATACAGTTCAATATGCGATTTACTAAAACTATTGTTAATGTGAATAATTTAAAAACACAATCAGAAAAGCATGCACGTTGAATACGTATTAGCTCGTTTTTGCTGAGGCTAGAGGAGGGCTAAAACATAGTGGAAGGCGTTTTGCAAACCTAACTTGTTATATATAATAAGTTATTATGTCTAAAATACTTAATCTCAAATATTTTTAAAAAAACTTTCTAGTTTTCGTTCACGCTAATTTAAAGTTGAGTAGAATAAAATACAGAATAGAGTAAACAGTCTTCTACTGCCAGTAATTCAGATATTGCCGTACTGTGTGATAAGTATTTTGGGTTACCTATTTTTCGAATGATAGATTTCCTTAGCAGAGCTACTCTTAGATTAACGGTTTCCAAGCCGTATCAATTCGGATTGACGTAAACTTACTACAAGTAAGAGTAAATGAGATAAAATAATGTACACACAAGAAAAATAAGAAAGATCAATACATTACGAGGTATGTTCAATTGAAACCCACCTTTGCTTTGTAAAAAATGTTTGCAACAATTTAATTACAAATAATTACCGTCACAGTTAAGGCACCTATCCCGTTGCTTTACTAACCGACCTATACGCTGCTTATAGAATTCTTGTGGCTGCTGATTGAAGATGTCTTCCGCAGCTATCTGTACTTCTGCGTCAGACTCAAAAGGCCGACCTTCTAATGCTTTTTTCAGTGGTTCAAAAATATGAAAATCGCAAGGCGATAGATCTGGGCTATTGGGTGGATGCTCTAAAACTCTCCATTTCTTTCATTGAAGATTTTCTTTTACCACATTAGCAACATGAGGCCTAACATTGTCGAACGGCAAAATGACCCCACGCGTAAGATTTCCTGGACGTTTCCGTCTTATTGCTTGATGAAGATTGTTCAAAGTTTCATTGTACAGATTTGCATTGACATTTACTCCAGGTTCCTTAAATTCTATCAACAAAGGACCTTCGTGGTCGAAAAAAAAAATGTTAACATCACCTTGCCTGCAGAAGATTGTGTTTTGAACTTCTTCGGTGGTGGTGAACTTGAATGTTTCCATTGCATCGACGATAACTTACTGGATGGGTTGTAGTAATGGCACCAAGTTTCGTCACCTGCAGCTATTGACGGAAGAAAGTCATCACCATGTTGTCTATAGCCTGTGAAGTGTGCAGAGCTAAGCATTTTTGTTCATTAGACGAGAGACGAGGAATCCCTTACAAACAAACTTTGCTGTAACCCAGATTACGAACAATACTATGGACAGATCCTATACTCGCACCATCAATTTCTGAAATTTCTCTAATTGAAATTTGACGATTTTCTCTAATAAGGCCTTCCACACATGTCATATTGTTTTCTGTTAATGCAGTATACCATGCACCTGGTCGCGGCTTATCCATAGTCCCCTCTTTTCTATTCTTAAATTTTCGGTACCATTTCATCACAGTTGAGTACGCAATACATGCATTTCCATACGCTGCTTGCATTCGCGTATGCGTATGCGTACGCTGATCAAACTTGGACGAATTTTCAACAACAAACACCATTTCAAAATCGAAGTTGTAACAGTCAGAATCAAATCCAAACGCCAGAAACTTATTAATGTGTTGCTTACACACACTACTAACATTAATAAACGTCATCTGTTTGAATTATTGTATTTATTTTCAAGGCGAAGTTAGTCAAACATGGGTTTCAGTTGAACAACCCTTGTATTAAAAAAAACTTATGATAAAAAGTCTTCTACTGAGTCCTCCGAAAATACAGTCTGCTGTATCTTGCTTAATATTAGTTTGTATGGGTTCAAAACCAATAAACAGTAGTTTCGATTTTGCTGAGTGTTACGTCCAAACAACGATGCGATTTAAGCGAAAACTAGTCGCAGTGTTGAACTAAATATTTCCCAGAACCGTTTCCGTCTATTGTTGATAAACAACCAGCTTCCAAATATACCTCCTTTTGTACTATTTCTGTGTTTCAGTTCGTCGATAATTATTAAGGTGAAGTATTGTATCCGACATTTTATGCTTTGTACAATCCCAGACCAAATAAACTGTTCGGGAAAACTTTGAATATTTTGTTAGGGTCGACCTTACGGGGGGGCGAATAAAAACTACTTAATTTTCAAATTTTAAATACGGTTGCAACGCTTCTGCATTACATGTATGTAGTTCCTGGGTAAACAAACAGCGGATGTGATCAGACTCACTGGCGGCGACAGGCAGGTGACATGCAACAGATAATAAAACACAGACTTACTGATCTGTCAATAAATGTTGGGCAGTTGTACTCACCGGGGGTCCTCCAGCCCCCTGCCCCTGGATTGGAACTCGAACAGGATACGGATGTTCATCTGCCGGCTAACTGCTGTAGCCGCTGTCATTTGTAGGCGTACATTAAGTGCCATTTGTAGGCGTACAGTAAGTGCCGTTTGTAGGCGTACAGTAAGTGCCATTTATAGGCGTACAGTAAGTGCCATTTGTAGGCGTACAGTAAGTGCCATTTGTAGGCGTACATTACATACCATTTGTAGGCGTACAGTAATTACGATCATTATGCATATCTTCTGGTGCCCTAATCCTCCAGAGGGATCCAGGCCATGGACTAATTCCACAGCCCCGCTCTGTTATTCACAGGAGTCACGGGGGGGCGTGCCCCCTCAGCCCCACATGCGAAGGGGAGAGTATCTTTAGTGTCCACAGCCCCGTGTAAAAATCAGTCGATGCCCTCCTGGCATCAGTAATAATAACTCCCGGACAGGCGCATTAACGATGCAACCTCTGCGACTGATTACCTCCCGTATAACTGGTAAGGGAATAATGATTAATCATGCCACACATATTATCTACTCATATAGCTACCTATATTCACTACGCTACTGTTTCCAACAACTACTTACATAGACACACCAATCTTGTATAACGACCATAATAGCATCCAATGCTTGTGAATCACATATAATAAGTAGATAATACGTAACCCGTCGGGTAAACACATATAACACCTCAAGGACGCCACTGCTTATGTTAGCTGATATTGCAATTGCAGCCCATCTTTATATATAAACACATAGGTGGTCACCCTAATAGCGCACCTTGCCTCTGCTTAGAGGATAAACGCATCGCAATCGGTTAGTATGTTCGCAAACGCTATTAATTAGTGATTAAACCAGACATGCACGCTTAGTGCAGCTAGCTACCCCACTGCCTATTTCAGACTGCCGTCTTTGCCCTTCTTAAGGTTCGACCGCCTCATGTTTTTCATGCACGACCTTTCCTTCGAACCCTTATAATTATTTTCAGCTGTTATAGATTTAAGTAATATTCATAGCAGGCAAAAACCATTGCCTAACAATTTTATGTGTTAAAGTGTAACAGTAATCCTAAGAGTTAAATTCTCTACTTGTGCAGTTCTCATTTTACTTTGTATATTGTATATACTTTTGTAGATTTCTAAAACAGCTTATGAATATACCTACGTTGTTGATGTTTTAAGAAAAGCCGGTTTAATTATGCTCCTTATTCTTCTTCTTTCTTCAAGTTTAATGTTGGACTTGGAAGGTTGATGTCGAACTTTCTGTCCACCAGGTGGTCTTCGCGATCGTCGACATGTTTTCGATTTTCCGTCACTTAAGATTTTCGCAAAACGTTCAAGTGCCATTCTGACTATATGCCGATTCCGTTCTCTTCTCCTTCTGATTCTGTCTAGGATATTGCATTTGTAGCATGAGTAGTGCGCAACCCAATGTATATGTTCCTACGGAGCATGAAATTATACAGGGCATTTTTCTTTTTAGTATACTTTGCCTATGTCTACTTTTAAAAAGAACGCATCAATTACGCCTATTATGCAGGCAACCAACTATACAGACAACTAAATTGTTTTAGTATGAGGGTTATGTTTGATGCAATGTTTATATTAAATAGGTAAATCAAAATGAGTGGAACAACAACGATGATTATTATTGTAAAACATTAAATATCAATAACAGAAAATGGAAACGCAAATAGAAACAACAGTTACAACAAATATTCGAAATGGCCACCTTGTACTTCTAAACAATAACCTACGCGGTGTTCAAAAGCACACGCAGCATTCGCAAGAAAGTTGGGATTCAAGCTATTGCATTCGGTACGTATGCGATCTTTTAATTCAACAATACTTTGTATTGGAATATTTGTATAAATGTTTGATTTCAGATATCCCCAAGCAAAGAAGTCATTGGGCAACAAATCTGCAGAACGCGGGAGCCACGGTATAGGACCGAATCTTCCTATCCAACCTCCTGGAAACCTGTCGTTTAGAAAGTTTCTTATAGCTTTGTAGAACGCGAAGGGGCTCCATTCATCCGAAACCACGGGTCATCGACGTTTAAGTTATCTATTGCCGGAATGATTTCGTTCTTTAATAGCTCTAAAAATTTGACTATATTGAGATTACCATCAATAAAATATGGACCGATAAGCTTATTTCCAACTATTCCTAGTCATACGTTAACTTTCCCAGTGTATTGACTGTGAGTTAAGTTTTGTAAATGGCAATTAGTGCGGAACCAATATCTAAGAAATAAGTTTGTTAGGATACTGGATAGTGGATAGATGAGGAATTATAATACATACCGAAAATTTTGTGAATTGATTTCTCCATTTATTGTGAAAGTTGCTTCATCACTAAAAACTACCTTATTTAAAATGTATTCATGTTCACTCAGCAAATTAAAGAATGTTTCACAAAAGATTGTTCTTTTTTCTTTGTCTTTATCACCGTTGGTGATTCGAAAATTTGTACGATTTATATTCTATTATCTAATTCTATTAGTGTTATAACTACCGAGGTGTTAGAAACATTAAAATGTGAACCTATTTCTCGTAGTGATACTATAGGGTTTTCTTCAACGTAGCATAAAATATTTAATTTCATTTCTTCGATTGAAACGTGATTACTTTTAGTTTTTATTTTACGGGAATTTATTACGCATTCCTCTGATTTAAATTTTCTAACAATTGTTTGTATGGTTCGAATACAAGGAATAGGTCTTTCTGGATATTTTACTGAAAATAAGTCTCTCGCAGTTCTTAAGCTGTTACCATTCTGATACCACATTAGAATTTCCACTTTTTCGTCTTTACTGTACATAGTTGTATAAAAAACGCAATAAGACACTAAATAAAGACTAATTTTATTTTTTAACCTTGAATTAATTTGATTGTTTTGGCCACAGCATGCTTTAGTCTTCTGTATAGTTGGTTGCCTACATAATAGGCGTAATTGATGCGTTCTTTTTAAAAATATACGTACGCAATGTAAGCACGGTTTCGCACCAACACGATAACCGGCAGAGTCGGGCCCTGTTGTGCATAGCACAAACTAGCTTAGCCTTGCACCACACCGCCTCGTTACTGCGCACGCGGTACAAACGAGGATCATGATAATAATAATAATAACAACATAGGCAATGTATACTGAAAAGAAAAATTCCTTGTACATGAAATAAATAGTTTTCACTCAAGACTGAAGTAATGTGCACGCATCATTTTATTACAGCATTCTCACCTTATTTGTTCGTTTCTCTCGGTTACTAAGTCTATGTCCTGCAGTAAGTATTTTAATTTTTGGTGTTCATAACATTGATTTTGTTTGGTTTGTTTCGGATGTCGCTTCGGCAGTCTACGTCAATACTAGATGTTCGCAGGTTCTATATACACGTACTTTTGCCTTTTGGGTTAGGTATTTATTATTCCAATTTACATCTATTGTGAGATTTTTCCAGTTCTGTTGATCTGATTTCTTACTTCTTGAAGTCCGTTCTTCCTGGAGGTTATTTTTGTTCATAGGTATATAAACGTAATTTATTCTGCTCCTATTTCTGCTAATCTGTGACATATAGTCAAATGTGTTGTTACCTTCCCATTCACAAAGGTACCAATAAGTTGTTATACTCTTGGATATACTTTAGTTCCTGCAATCGTACCATAACATTAATCCGATTTTAGAATTATTAAAACGTGATCAAAGGACTGGGGTAGCTTAGTGTTAAGAGATTCAGGTTTTGGATATAATAGTTCAAACGCTTCTTCCCTTTTCGAATCACTCCAGGGTTGCTCTGGTTGATCGGTTGGGTCTGGGTCTCCATTTGGGGATAAATTAACGGCACTCCTGATGTTACGGTTGCACTAGAGGAGTAACAAAACTCTACACCTTACACCAATCGGAATGCGCCGGATGCGCATCAACACTAGCTTAGCCTTGCCTCACACTAAAGCGATAGACCTACAAGGCCTGTGAAAGCTCCAATAAGAATTTAAAAAAACTCGAACACAACCATATCCACAGAGTTGGATAATTTAGTAATAATTGATCGTCATCCTAATTATTCTGATCAAGGGTGCTTTAGATACGCTGTCAGATTTGTGATGTCTGGTCAATATTGCAATTAACGTCGGACCCATAATGTGATACTTTCTACAAATGCGCCTGCAGTGTTTATATCCTTGATGGATTAGTATAATTGCAAAAATAAATGTTCGTTATATATTTTCAGCGGTTTCCATATAACTAAAATACAAATAGAAATGTCCCGTACAGTGTTACATTTTTGCAACTTGGTTTTAATAACTTCCTCAAACAACAAATAAAAACCCGTCTACTTTTTGTAAGTGTTTATTGACCCGATATATATAAACCCATAAATCTGGTCATTATGAAAGTTATGCTAAGATGTATTTAAAAGTATTATCTTAGATCGATACAGTGCTAATAGTCTTCGCCACCTTCGTCTTCCCCTCCTGCAGTATCCGTTCCAACTTCTTCGTAGTCCTTTTCCAAAGCTGCTGTGTCTTCTCGAGCTTCTGAGAACTCGCCTTCTTCCATACCTTCGCCGACATACCAATGCACAAAGGCTCGTTTAGCATACATCAAATCAAATTTGTGATCCAAACGCGCCCATGCTTCTGCGATGGCGGTGGTGTTGGATAGCATACAAACAGCTCTCTGTACTTTAGCCAGATCGCCCCCAGGAACGACTGTAGGAGGCTGATAGTTAATACCAACTTTGAAACCAGTTGGACACCAGTCTACGAACTGAATAGTGCGCTTGGATTTGATCGAACAAATGGCAGCATTTACATCTTTAGGCACGACATCTCCACGATAGAGGACACAGCAGGACATATACTTTCCATGACGTGGATCGCATTTTACGAGTTGGCTAGCTGGTTCGAATAACGCATTGGTGATTTCTGCAACGGTCATTTGCTCGTGGTAAGCCTTTTCGGCAGAGACTACAGGAGCGTAAGTCGTTAAGGGGAAATGGATACGCGGATACGGTACCAAATTAGTTTGGAATTCGGTCAAGTCGACGTTAAGGGCTCCATCAAAACGGAGCGAGGCCGTGATTGAACTCATAATCTGTGCAATGAGTCTATTCAAATTGGTGTAGGTTGGACGGTCAATATCTAAATTTCTTCTGCAAATGTCATAAATAGCCTCGTTATCCAACATGAAGGCACAATCTGAATGTTCCAGCGTAGTGTGAGTAGTTAAAATGGCGTTGTAGGGTTCGACTACAGCTGTAGCTATTTGTGGTGCTGGGTAAATGGCAAGTTCCAATTTAGATTTCTTTCCATAGTCAACGGACAGTCTCTCCAGCAAGAGGGATGTAAATCCAGAACCAGTACCACCACCAAACGAATGAAATATTATGAATCCCTGAAGACCAGAGCACAAATCCGTCAACTTCCTTATGCGATCCAGCACCAAGTCGACGATTTCCTTACCGATTGTGTAGTGACCTCGGGCGTAGTTATTGGCAGCGTCTTCTTTTCCACTTATGAGCTGTTCGGGATGGAAAAGTTTACGATAGGTGCCTGTTCGTACTTCGTCGATTACAGTGGGCTCTAGGTCGACCATAATGGCCCGTGGCACGTATTTACCAGCTCCAGTTTCTGTAAAGAATGTGGTAAAGCTGTCGTCGCCTCCTCCGGTCATCTTATCAGAAGGCAACTGTCCATCGGGTTGGATCCCATGCTCTAGGCAATACAATTCCCAGCAAGCGTTCCCGATTTGAGTGCCACATTGGCCGATATGAACAGAGATCACTTCACGCTGCAAAAATATTTAAATACGTTAGTTCTTCAGTCGAAGAAAACGTAAAAATTCATTGAAATGACAAGATGTCTTATGACTTGGCAATGACATTCCGACGATTAATTGTTAATAAAAATAAAATATTTTTCATAAACTTACCATTTTTACTAATAATTTTTAACACAAATAATATTGCCCCAGTACGAAAAATTAAAAGAAAAAGTAGGAAAACCCCCCGCGACACAACGTGAAATTTTCGCTAAATTAATTATACATTTGTTTTGTTGTTACTAAGGTAACTATCTCAAAAATGTCTAATATGTTAATCCACAGTGTAATTGAATGTAAGTAAGTTAACTATGGATGAGAAAGTGCATGGTGTAAGCCGGTCTAAATGTAATTTTAAATTTTTGCTGCCCAACAAACACCACACTATTATTTCAAAACACTAGGCATGTCTTAATACAGTAATAATTGTCAGAAAGATATATACCACAAAAATGTTGTGTATACATTCAAGCAAACGTTTGGTTTAATGGCATCGCCATAATGCATCAAATTTCAAAATGAGTCACCTAATGATTTTGCTTTTTATTTTTAACGCTGGATGGAATAATGTTTATAAATGAAAGTCTCGGACACATCACCATTCCAATGGTTTTAAGTAAACTCCTATATAAAATGGTCTTTACTGAAGACCTCCCTCAAATTATGCAACTTCCAATGGCCAATTTTGAAACCAAGTAACACACACCGCCGCCCAATGTCATCTAAATCCTCTTCCTCCCAACCACTCTCCCGACGAACCCACCAACAAAATCAATTTTCATGCAAAATATCTTAACAATTCTGAAGCTCCAGGTCCTGACCAACTAAACCCATTCTATTAAAAATCATTCTGACCCAGCCATAGGAACCATAACCACCACTTGCAATTCCTGTCTCCGGATATCCTACTTCCCTGTAGCCTGGAAAGAAGCTTCGTCCATTATGATACCCTAGCACGGCAAAGACTCTCACAGTCCCCTATCATATCGCCCCATATATATGCTGTACATTCGGAAATTTATTTTTAAATGTTCGCTCGTCTCCTATGTTTTCGAGAAACCAAACATCTGCACCCCAAGGAACAAGTGTATTTCGTCCCCATAATAAATCCCATCTTCGACCTGCATACTGACTCCACCAGAAGTGCCAACGCTTGCTGTCTTCCTGGACACTGAGCGTACCTTACATAGGGTTTGGTATGATGGTCTCATCCAAAAACGGATTTCATTGAACTTAAACCCTTGCTTTATCAAATTAATAGACTCCTTTCTTTCCAACCGTTCCTGCACAGTCAAAATTCACAATTCATACTCCCACCCCATCAATCTTCTCTCCGACGTCCCCCAGGGGTTTGTACTGTCTCTCTTATTCTACACCGTTTACTCGCACGATTTTCCTATCACAATGATATCCGAATGATTTAGTGGCAAAACAATTTTATTTACTTATACTATTCGAAAAATGAAAATAAATAAAAATTGGTTCACTAGTCTGTATAATCATTATTAAATTGGGTTTCTACATTGGAATAATAATGAGATCAAAATTGCTTCAAATGCTATAAAATAACTTAACATATTGTGCGCGCATCGTCCTTCCTTGCATGGACGAACCTTGCTTTTATGCCCTAAACGCAATAGAGAATTATAAGTAAACCATTTTGAAATAAAACTGACAACTCCAGATCCTTTCATATGAAAATACATATTTTTTCGGTTCTCTGTAAAACTGAGCCACGAAATTTCTCATCTTCCTTTTTGAATCTTATGTTAGGATCGACCTTACGGGGGGCAAATAAAAACTACTGAATTTTAAATTTAAGTACGGTTGTAGAGCTTCTGGATTTCATTTATGCAGTTCCTGGGTAAACAAACAGTGAATTCGTTCAGTATTCACTGGCGGTTACAGGCAGGTGACATGCAACAGATAATAAAACACAGACTTACTTATCTATTGGTATATAAATATTGGGCAGTTGTACTCACCGGGGGTCCTTCAGCCCCATGCCCCTGGATTGGGATTCGAACAGGATACGGATGCTCATCTGCCAGCTAGCTGCTGTAGCTGCATATCTTCTGGTGCACCAATGATCCAGAGGGATCCAGGATATTGGACTACGTATAGCCAGTCTCTCTGATGTTCACAGGAGTCGCGGGGTGCGAAGGGAAGCCCCCTCAGCCCAACATACGAAGGGGAAAGTGTGATTAATGTCCACACTCCCACGTAAAAATCAGCCGATGCCCTCCTGGCATTGATGTAACATTCATAGTAATAATAATAACGCAAACTAGGCGCCTTCACAAGGCTACCTCTGCCAGCTGACTACCTCCCCCATTCATTGCTAGGGGAATAATGATTAATCATGCCACACACATTATCTACTTATATAGTTACTCATATTCACTACGCTACTGTTTCCAACAACTATTTATATAACCACATCAATGTTGTATAACAACAATAATAGGACGCAGTGCTTGTAAACCACATGTAATACAAAGCAGATAATACGTAACCATTTGGGTAAACCCATGTAGTACTTCGTAGCATATGAACTATTACCTCGCCAGCGACGCCAGTGCCTATATTATTATATAATTCGCACCTTCATACAGGTAGTAGGTTCGCAGACGCTATTAATTAGTGATTACACTAAAGATATGCAAGCTTACGCCTAGCTACCAACAACACTGGCTTTTGTAGATTGCTGTTACTGACCCTTCTTAATACGCGGCCTCCCCTTGTTTTTGTCAGAATTTCCAAGAAACATCTTGTCTGCCCGGTCTTTCCTTCAAACCTTTATAATTCTCCCCAGCTGTTATAGAGCCGACAGAAGCTATGTATATTTTATTAAATATTTATTTGTTGAGCGTACATTTAAGTAATATTCACAATAGGCAAGAACCGTTGCCTAACACTTTATTTCCCACCCTATCAGTGGTGTATATATGGGTATGTAAGGTATGCAGTCGCATAGGAACCCAGAGCTGTAGGGGGCTTTTAGAAATTTTGCTGAACTAGATTTACGTATTTAAACATTAAATTATAAAAAAATAGAATCCGATTGTAATTTTTGCCTCTGTAAAACCATATATATTTATGATGCAGATAAGGGGCCTTCTAACTACATAAAAACGAAACTATGCAACTGTGATGTGAACATTAAAACATCAATTGAAGTTATCCAGATATTTATTCATTTGCCCACTAGTACATACCATACATGCTGAGTCTTGTTTCTGTTGCTCTCGGCACACCGGCAGGGCGGAAAATTGCATTAATTTAATTTCCCTAAGTACCAGCTCCATATCACAGTTAGACATAGCTATGGAGGAAGTTTTTTAAGCTTTATCCAATGAAGTTCTCCTATACGGAAGTCTTTATTTCTTAAGTCTTCCATCAGTTCATTTCTACCATGAGCTTTTCGTTTTTGTAAACATGGACGAACCCACTATACCCAGGCTTTCGTTTTCGTGATGTATTTGCACCAGTCGCTGCACAAACGGTGGCTGTCATTATTAAGATGCTCATCCACCAAAGAAACATAGATCAACATACAGCAACAGCAACATGTTTCAAAACTACAAGTTGGCCTGAGTTGCTTTATGTTGCGTTATGTTATATTATGTTGATGTAACATTGAACAAAAGTTGCTGTTTGTTGGATGTTTTGGTTAAGAGCGCATAGACATAGCTATGGAGGAAGTTTCTGAAGCTTCCATCCATACGAAGTTCTCCCGAAGGGAAGTCGTCATTTCTTAAATCTTTTAACCGGTAGTTTCCACCATGAGCTTTTCTTGGACGAACCTACTACCCAAACTTTCGTTTTCGTGATATGCTTGCACCAATCGCTGCACAAACAGTGGCTGCATCTGGTTTTAAAGACATTAAACAAGTAGCAACATAATACAATAATGTTGTTCCAGTGAAAACAATCAGTTTATCGAAGCTTTGTTCAACACAAAAGTTGCTGTATGTTGGTCTAGGTTGCTTTAGTGGATACCCACCTGTATACAGAACATACTTTCTATCGACGGCTTCTTAATGCAGACATGCGCCTTATATTCATCAATGAATAGACAAGCATTGTCCGCCAGTCGTAGGTAAATAGTCGTGGTGAGTGTTGTGTAACCTTGAACTAGAAGAATTAATATTAGTCTCACAAAGTCGTGTATTTATATATAAACACTGGAATTTAGTAACATGAAATAGTACATGGATAATACATAAGTGAACAAATAGCAGGTTGGTCAGACTTGTAATATATATATTATTTTCGCAGTATTCTTAAACGCATATACCTTACATTATTCAAATAAATTTCAATTTTTCAAAATAATTTGAACTTACTAGAGAGTTTACGTGGGTAAATCTGTTTATTAATTGTTTGCTGCCTTATTTCGTTGAAATTCATACTTTATATATAAATTGCCTATTATTATTATTAATATATAAATCTGTTTATATTAAATTGCTTCCGCTGGTTTCTACAAGGTGTCTCTAAAAGGCCTGTACAACCTATTTAGCGTTCATAAATAAGATTATGTTTAGATAAATATTTGTTGGGTTGTACCTTATAAACTATGCGTTTGTGGACAAATGTTTATATGAACTTTTGTTATTGTCTTGTTGTCCTGAATCTGTGCTGCGAAGTTAAAGCCCATAATCGCAGTTTTCCAATTTTCATGGCATATAGATTTTAGATAAAAATTGAATTATCTCGAAAAATTGGGTTTATCGACTATTAACAAGAGTAGCTTCCTGGGATATTTTTGTATACCGAATAGATTATTTTGTCAAAAATAAGAAAAACAAAATAATGTAAAAGATATTGTCGAAAAAAGTACCCGACCCTCCCACTTGAGACGCCTCTGGTGAACTTATTAAAACGAAACTACGCTCTAACATGCAACCTTGATGAGTAACGTAAGCACATAAAAGTTCAAAATATTGGTCCAAGTATTACCAGAATTATATCCAGCAAAATGATCGGAAAAAATTCATTTTAGAAGGCTTTAATTCCGTAACCTTACTCTTTTGTAAAAGATAAGTTGGGTTAAATCGTCCTATTTTAGTCTCAGGAATATGTGCTAGCGTTTTATACAGACCATTTAGAGACATCTTGTATATATTTACCAGGAAGTGGAGGGTAATAGACAAAAAGGCAGCAATTCGTTAGTTTAAATATTGCATTTATATATTCCAAATTAGTACACAGGATGCTAGGATTATTGATATATTTTAATATTGATCTACAGTGCGGTTAAACGGAAAGGTAAATAAGTGCCACATTGAAAATTTTTGGCTTCTGATTTTATTCAGGGTTATTCCCATAAGATAACGAGCCTACAGACAGGGTGTATTAGAAATAGGTAACATTATTTAAACCAGTAATAGATTGGCTCAAGTAGAATTCAATGTATACTTTTCATTTTTCAAAAATCATTAACTTTATTTTTTTGAATTAAAAAATAAAATAAAATTTTGTTTGAGAACTGCTGATGATACATAGAAAATGCATTTGAGCTGTCGAAGGTTATTACCTAATTGTAAAGTAAATCCAAAGTGTCAAACACGTACAAACTTGTCTGGATTGTGATAACAACAACAGACTGAATAGAAATTACTGACCTGCCTAATAGTATTGGTATGTGGCAGGCGATAAGAAATTTTGTTGCACTTCTTTCTTACTCTCCTTTGCATAACATGTCTTTGAACTCAAATTTTTGTTATTATCCTGCGGTACTCAAACAATTTTGGGTCAAATTTTCAATTATTATTTTCTCATATCGTAAGGGTCCCATTGCCAAAGAAATGTTTTTTTCTATAGTGCGTTTCAGAGCCGCCGTGCAGCATGGTGAAGATACAAATACAAGGTTATCAAACTTATTTGTGAGGCACCTTTAAGACATAAAATTTAATCCCTTTCACACAAAGATCTGAAGTATGGTAATGCTATTGAAACCCCTAAAAAACGCGTGTTGTTAAATGCCAGGTTCAGTGGTTCTAAAACATTTACATTTTATTAAATCTGAGAGTACAATTTTTGCTAAATGCAATTAATTGTTTATTATTTACATATTTATAAGAGTAAAAAAGAAACAAAACAATTACCAGCTTGATATAATATACAAGCACTATTATATAACTGAGAAAATTAATTAGGTACATAAAATTATGAAGTTTTTGTGAAATATAGGACATGTTTTATAGTTAATTATCACTGTTGCTAAAAATATTTAGATCACTATCACTATCACCAGCGTTGATATTGATAATTATGAGCTCTATTTCGTCCATTATGGCCCACACTGACTTTTCTATTTTCTCCACATGGCCTACGTAGTTGCTTCAATTTTCTGGTGTCACTTGAGAATATGCTTCCTTGATTAAATTTTCAACGTCATTTGCCATAAAAGTTGTATTTTTCGCACCTATATACCTTTTTCACATTAGTTTACAAAGAGAAATTCCTCATTGTATATAACAAAACAAATTAAGAACTTAACATTATTATCTTGGTTGGTTAATATTATTTTTGTTTGAGAACTTCTGAACACCTACCCCATTTCAACAAAATAAACCCGACGTGCTATTGTTAAGAGATTACGAATACTGGCAACAATGTCATTTTTTGTCCCATAAGAAAACCATTGCCCTATCTTCTCCATGCTGCACGGCGACTCTGAAACGCATAGTTAATATATATTGCAATCTACCATCGGATTTAATATTTGTACTTATTTCTGATACACCCTGTATGTACATGTTTCTAGGCAACCCATTTTACAAGTCATATGTCGCCTTAATTGTAATCTGAGATTTTTATATATTATTTTTATATCATAGGTACCAAGTGTTTCTATAATACTTTTCTTAAAATACATATTTAAAATAGTACAGTAAGATAATTAAAAATAATAAATACTATGTAATACAGCCGTTTGATTATAATTATTATTGAAAATGTGACCTATTGTAAATTAATTAAATAGTCTTTCATCTTACATATATGGTGTTACGCAACCCATTTTACATGTAATAGCTCGCCTTGCTTGTGTTTAAAATAATAAACCCGTAATTATAAATATTTAAGTATAAGTACTTCAAATATCATAAAATAGTAGGTACAACAATTTAATAATTTAAATGTAAACTGTAAAGCATATTAAACAGGACTCTGCGATTCGTAAAATCGTCAATAAATTTAGATATCGATGTACCTTGTGATCCGTATTTTGGGTTGCCTATTTTTTTTTAAATGGTAGGCTCAGTCTCTGGTGTATCATTCTGTATGATCCTCATGGAGCAATCAAGGGCATGTGTTATTAAGTTGTATACGAGTTTTGTTGATCACATGACACTTATTTCCTATTGCAATGGTAAAATAAGATAACATTCAAAAATGTATAAATACTTTTATTTATTTTATTTATTGATTCAATTTATTATTTTGTTGTCTAAATCTTTTGCTTCTGCAGCAGAACAACTGTATAAAAATCATTTAATTTTCACGCCATTTTGTTTGCCATATATCTATACGTATATTCCTAACCTTTGTTCAATAGCTTCTTTGAATTTTGTAATGATGTAAAACCCGCATTACTTACTATTTATTAATTAATAGGAAAATTCAGCGATAATTCAAAATATTCAAGTTTCTGCGGTTTAAATAATTAATTTGTGTCTTTCTTAGAACCGGCATTGTAAACAATATACTAATGAAATTCACAAGTAGTCCTTGTGTTTTAAAATACAACTTGCTGGTGTACGATTTAAGTAGAAAAGATGTTGGTAAGCAAATATGCCTTTATCATAAAATTTCCTGTGAAGACTTCTTCTTCTTCTTCTTCTTCTTCTTCTCAGCTTCTCAGGGTCCACTGCTGGACATAAGCCTAATCAAGGTTAATCTAACTTGAAATTGAAAATAACAATTGATCTTTTAAACGTTAGATTAAGTTTATATTAAATACAACGTTAGTCAATATGATTGCTTGAATAAAGTTGTAGTGGGAAGTTCCAAGAGCGTCACCGTGTCTGCAAATTTCCCGGACCTACGGAATGCGTTACAACTGGATTTTCCCAGCGGTACAAATAATGGTATCACTGCAGTGGCGGGTGGTGGGGTTTCAACACCTGAAATTAATGTGTTCTTAAAAATACGTTAAAAGTTTATAAAATCCATTCTTGTATATTGCTTTCAAACAATAATACGAGTATAAGATAGTCATCGAATCAGTAATTAAAAAACACCCAAACACATTTAATTTTCATCAATTCAATTCAATTTCAAATTTTCATCGAAATATATTTGTCCGCAACTTTTTCTTCAAAATTATCAATTTATAATTTTTTCAAGTCTCTGCAGAAAAACGATAGGTTTAACACCTTTTCTCTCAATTTTTTGTCTTAAATTCATATTCGGCATGGGCCTGCCTAATGTTTTAGTTTGACGTTTTTCTTCAATCGAAAGTCTTGAAAAGTCAGTCTTTAAAAAGTTGTTAACACCATGCATTGTTTACTAGTCACAAAACCGCATTTTAGAATAAAACTTCGAGCGCGGGCGGACATGTTCGGCCCATTAAACTATAATCAATAATCATAACATACGCACGGTCAGGCGATGTTTGCCGAATACAGAAAACCGTGGGGCCGAATAGATGACACCTTCACGCCTGCTGATTTAATCTCGCAAGGCGATCGCGAACTTTGCGGCTAAAATCACGGAATGGATGACAATTTAAACGTTAAAACGTTAGCTATAGAAAACAAACTTTTGCAGAGTTAGTTCATTTTAATTATTATTTAAATACAGAAAAGAAAAGATTATTTTTTAATATTTTAATTAGGGAGGGAGCGCATGCAACATTTTTGAAGATACCCAAATATAAAAAAGTCGGAAGGCGTCAGGTCGTACGATCGCCGTGGCCAACGGTCTTCACTTATTGTGCTGTCACAATTCCTTTTTTGCACCCGTTGTGTGACTGATACTTGTTAACGTTGAGGTTCTCATACCAAAAATGCCTCAATTTTTCTTTTATACATCATAATCCAAATCCTAATTATAAGAGGATGTAATGAACAATGCTTCAAGTCATCATTATTGAAGTTTTCATTAAACCATGTACGACCAACGCTTTTCCTGTTTCATGGTAACATTCAACGGTGTACAGTCGGCGCCTAAGAAATCGGGACAATACTATGTGTAATACATTTTGCATATATTTTTATGTGTATAAACTGGGTTTTTGCGGTTGTATGGTTTGGATTATTATGTCAGAAATTTTATTGTTTGTCAAATATGACATGGCAGCTCACATTAACGAAGTATTCCAGAGCAAAAATTCTTCAAGGACTAGAAGATGATGGTCTACACGACTGTTCAGTTTAACGTTGGAAAAAATACTGTAGACAGAATAAGACAGCAGTGGAGACAATACCACACATTAGAAAGAACTCCAGGAACAGGTCGCAGAAGAGTATCTACTGTCGAACAAGACGAAGCCCTTGTGAATTTCATACGGGAGAACCCGTTTGAATATGCAAGTACTGCTGCAGAAGAGGGGAATTTTCCCGGAAGTGTTCTAACTGTACAAAAATTTTTAAAGACAGACAGGTAAATTAAAAAATTGTTCGGCGGCAAACGCACCGTTCTGAACAAAATAAGCAACAAAGGTTTGATTTTGCTACTGAATTTGTTACTAGAGATTTTGGAATAGAGTTGTTTTCTCTGGCGAAAAATTATTTGAATCGTGTCACAGTGGTCATGTTAGAGTTTATCGACCAGTAAATGCAGAACATCACTAAAGATATACCCATGAAGTAAGAAGAAATGGTCATTTCGGAGTTTATACGTGGGCTTGGATCAGTTCTCAAGGTCCTGGAATCTGTTGGGATATTGGAGAAAGATTAACTGGACACGTTTATATGAACATTTTGGAGAGTCTAATGTTACCGACAGTGTAGCAAGTTCATCAAGAATTCACGTTCCAACATGACATCTTTCGGATTCACACTTCAACGGTGGTTCGGATCTGGAATTTTCTTCTTCGAGTCCTTTATCTCTTACGAGACGTAGCGATCTTCACTGGATTACAGATAACAATATTAACATCTCAAGATGGCCTTCTACGAGTCCCGATTGAAATCCTATTGAAAATGTATGAGGTTTGATGGTTAACCTAAGGAATAGACGCAACTTTAATCCTGGAAATTATGATGAACTGCGTGATTCTATTGTAGAACATTGGAACAATTTAGATCAGAATATTGTACATATCTACCTTTCTAAAATCGATGCTGAGACATTTAGAAGCAGTAATTGCTAATAATGGAACAATGCCAAAATATTAAATGTTTCTTTTATACCGGGTGCCCGGATTTCGTAGGGACAGCATGGGTATCTTTCTTATTATTAAAGATAGAGATTTGATTAAATGGGCAATGTTGTGCAGGATTGAATGCTGATTCACATTTCGTTGACAAAAATGTTAAATTCTGAATCGTTTAGAAATTATATCAAAAAAACTGAAAATCGTGATTTTTTTAAACGTCGAATATTTCCCTTATTATAAAAGATATGGAGAAAAGTTTCATATGAAAGTTGTTTAATTTAATGAGACAAAGTCAAAAATCATGTCAAAATAAAATTCAAGATGGCGGTTTCCGAGCTATCAATATACACTTTCTTATCTTAAATGGACGCCATATTGTTTTTTACATGGTTAAATAGAATTTTTGTTTCTCTTTTCAACGATGTATAACAACCTATGTCTGAATACAAATTTATAAAAAATATTAATTGTTTTAATTCTAAATCAAGTGGACCGGGATAATAATGGATAATAAAAAACAAAATTTGTTTGTTTGTTTGTTTGTTTTTTATTTAACGTCGGCTTATTTCTGCTACTATGTCTAACAACCGACGCCAGGGACCGATGCTACCACACCTGGAAATTTAGCCTGTTTGAGGGTTCTTTTGACGTGCCCAACAATACTTGGACACGGGGCCTACGATTTTACTTCCCATCCTATCCGAGAAGAAGGGCCGTTTTAGCGTTTTTTATCGCTCAGAAAAAAACCACCGACCTCGGCGTCCGGATTCGAACCCGGGACAGCTGCGTGAAAGGCATACGGCCAACCTATCCGAGCTACCGGCGCCGGTCAAAACAAAATCTATTTATAACACCGAACTGTAATACAAACTCAACTACAAAAACAATAATCAACAATGTTAAATTACTCAAATAATCCACACCAAGCATTGAAATTTATTTTTATTGTATAAATTTAAACCATCTCAAAGATTTAGACCTGAGATGCAGAAAGACTGCACTTTTGCAACTGGTAGTTGGGCCAAGTGAACTCAAATCTCAGTTTCAAGAATATCATTTTGTGGACAGATGAAACTATGTTTAGCAATTGTGGAATGTTTAATAGACATAATAAGCATTACTACTCTCAAACTAACTTACAGCCCGTCAAACGACAAGTTTCACTTGGGATGTGTAGAAGAAGTGAGACGGCATTCGGAGCAAATGAGATGCACTTACTTTCGGTTCTCCACTTTGTCGAAGTACACTCAGTACACCAAGTTATTTACGTATTTACGATACGGGGTAGCAGAGAGCTTAATATTTTACGACGATTTTTGATGGAGTGTACTAGATCTGCACTGCTCGACGTTTAGGTGTAAATGCGCTCCGGTACTGATAACAGAAATTTGCCACTGCGCACCCTGAACTCAAGTGAAACTTGTCGTCTGACGGGCTGTACAGCTTACTCTTCCAATTCGAAACCAAGTTACATTCGGTTTCAATGTTTGGTGTGGTATAATAAATAATATTATTTTTAATGGAAGTTTAACGGGACAAAGGTATCTCTCTTTTTTACAAGAGGAGATCGAAGATTTAATAGAAGAGTTGCCACTAAAAACACCTAGACAGTTGTGGTTTCAACAGGATGGGTGTCCTTCGCATAATACTCGTGCCGTTATGGACTATTTTAATAAGCGATTTAATGAGATGGTAATTGCAACTAATGGAACGGTACTTTGGCCTGCAAGATCACCTGATTTGGCTCCTTGTGATACCTTTTTATGGGGCACCGTTAAAAATAAAGTCTATGGTCCTACATACAACAACGTTGAAGAATTGCAGGAAGCAGTGCTTGAGGCATTTCACAGTATTTATGGCAATACTATCCGTAAAGTAATTAATAGTGTTCAGAAACGGTGCCAACTTTGCATTGCAAACAATGGCGGATTATTTGAGTAATTTAATATTGTTGATTATTGTTTTTGTAGTTGAGTTTGTATTAAAGTTCGCTGTTATAAATAAATTTTGTTTTTACTTTCCCATACCTTATAGGTATAGGGTAAGTATTGAATTCATGAAAATTTTCGAAATCGAGATTTTAACGGAAATATCCGTTTTGGGTCTCTAGGAACCCAAAAAAGTGGTTTTTAAAAAATGTCTGTCTGTGGGTGGGTACGTATGTACGTACGTACGTACGTATGTACGTATGTGACGCTCCTACAGCCGAAAGTATTGCTCCGATTTTGATGCGCTTTGGAATGCGGGGGTGTATCGAAAATTCATCGAAAAAATAAGCTTTTCAAAAAAATCCGAAAACGGAAGCGGAAGTTACGCATGTTTTTTTGGTATCACTTTTTTCGTGATTACAATTTTGAAACTTTTATCGGATAACGATAGAGGGTCATAAAACAAATCTGTTAGTTTTTTGCCGAACTCGCTAGCTTTAAAATGAAGGGCGCTATGATTTTTTGAAAATTTTGAGTTTAACGCCCAATTACTCGAAAACGGATGAATCGATTCAAATGATTTTTATTTTCTGAATAGTATA
>JABXWE010104213.1:0-25414 GCA_014611495.1 Limonius californicus | reverse complement strand
ACCTTTAAGTGAATGATTTCTATAATTTAATAACACAAGATTTACATCTACCTTACTTTCATCACTTTTCTTCAAGATCTTTTTGGCAATTCCTACTCCTTTCTCAGCAAGTCCATTTGATTTCGGATATAGTGGACTACTTGTTGTTACATCGAAATTCCATTCTTTTGCAAATAGTTTAAACTCACAACTGCCAAATGGCATATTATCAGACACCAATTCTCTCGGAATGCCATGTGATGCGAATATTAACTTCAGATGATGAATAACTTCTTTACTGGTTTTGTTTTTTAGCTTTCTGAGCTCTAACCATTTCGAAAAATAATCAACCAGTACCAAATATGGCTCATTGTTGTACTCGAGAATATCAGTACATACCCGTTCAAATGGGTAATCTGGAACTTTATGTGGTAGTAGTTTTTCTTTTATTTTTTGGTTCGAGAATTTCTCGCAGATTTTACACTGCTTAATTACATCTTCTATTTCTATTGCCATGTTTGGCCAGTACAACATGAACCTTGCATTCCTCTTTGTTTTTTCTATTCCAAAATGGGGTTCATGAAGTATTCTTAACATTTCTGCTCTTAACGATTGTGGTACTATGATTTTGTTGTAGTAAAATAACAACTCATTTGAAACACTAATTCCATCTCTGAGTTTCCAATATCTCATAACTTCTTTGCAAACATCATTTTTTCTTTCTGGCCAACCATTGTAAAAGTACTGCTTTACTTGTGCCATTTGTGAATCTTTGACTGTTTCCTCGGTTATTTCTTTAAGTTTATTTGTACTTATTGCTAAATTTGTTACGCTATGTACAACTTCACTTGACCTTCCTTCCATCAGCTGTTGCTGCTGTTTACTTGCTTCCACTGTTCTGCATATTTTGGCTGCTTTTTCAGCGGTGATTTCTCCTTCGTCTAGAAGTTTTTCCTGCAATGCCTTGTCCCGGATCCCAAAGATTATTCGATCACGAATCAAACTTTCTTCTCCTTGGAATTCACACTGTCTTGCATTGGTTCGTAGTTCCGTAAGGAAATCGTCAAATGACTGCCCCTCTTTTTGTATTGTATTAAAGAACACGAAACGTTCGTACACAATGTTTCTAGGAGGATTGCAATACTCTTCAAACTTGGTAATAACAGTTTCTAGCTTGTTTTATCTTCACTTGTTTTGTAGGTAAACTGATTATAAATATCAATTGCTTTGTCACCTGCCATATTTAGTAAAATTGCGATTTTCGTTTTATCACTTTTTCCTTCTTTATCACTTGCCTCAAGGTATATTTCATACCTTTGCTTAAAGTTTCTCCAGTTTTTGTACACATTACCATCAAAACTTAGTTCCTGCGGTTTTCTAACTGCGTTATCACTCATGATTATTACTGTCCTATTTTTCCCGCTACTCGTATTTTGAGGTTAACTGACCACATTTATCTTCTTTGATACTTACAGTTGCATCTAGCTTATTTTACCCGTCCTTTAACTAGACCAACTATAACCTGACACCATGTTATATACTTAAGCACCTAGCTTTTAATATAAATAAACCACTGTTTATTTTAACAACTCTTTATTTTAAGTTCAACATACTTCCCTCAAGGTCATTACATTCTTCTCTAAATCTAGTCATGCCAACTTAACAACTACCTATATTACAACTGCCGTACCTGTGAGATTATGTATGCCTAATTGCTACTATAATGTATCAAGCCTTCCCGCTTTGACTGTTTACAAGCCGAGCATTGTTGGGTATCTAGGACCGCTTCCGAGATTGCAGCTAAGTAACATCAGACCCCTGGAAACCGATGTCTTCAACTGCAGCTACCTAGGACTCCGTTATCGATCCCAGGACAACGAAGCCGTAACGGAGAGTAAACTTCGTAACAAAATCTGGCGCCCGAGACAACCGAAGCAATTGCACGTAATAAGCAGACGTGCAATTGACGCCGTCGAGTAAGCAAAGAAAGGAGCGTCACAGTGTGAAACTTAAAAAACATCGGTTATTCTGACGCGTGAAATAACCTGTAACAAATATCATACAAAAAACAATTTGTATAGATAATCTCAGTAGTGCACGGTAATAGAAAATTATTTTTTAAATTTCTTAGAGAAGATGCTGGTAAAAACGATCTAAATACAAGACACGTGTTAACGACAAACGAATGTTGTAAACTAATGTCCATATTTTTTTAGGCGACTAAGGGTTCTACTTATTTTTGCTACCGTTTAACAGTCAGCCAAGAGAGAGAGTAAACAAACTCTACACTATTCTTTGATTCAACTTGTATATAAGTATTCGTAGTAGTTCAAATTTCAGCAAATGACTTTTTTTAGTTGACATAACCTAAAAGTATTACTACTACAATTACTAATTAAATATTTCGTGTTCTGCTTTTCTACAATATAAGTGAGTGATATCTGTATGTCTATGTTTCTTAATTACAATTTGATACATTTGAATTGTTTACTAGCCTATCCTACAAGGTTTTTAAAGAGACAGATATAACAAAGAAGAACGAACAACTGTTGATTACAGAAAAACGCCTTCATATTAGCATGGATACAGTATTCCGAGAGAGTGAGGATGACACACCCGATGTCACCAGTGTGGATTCGTTTTCGAATTTTTTGGTTTCTTCATGCGATATCTCACATCAAACCAAAATCAAGGCAGAATTATCTCAGAGTGAGTTGAAAAGAAATGGTAAATATCGATTGCATGCATACATAAAGTAAATCACAAGTTAAACAATACATAAGTAAGTAAATGCTGATAGAAAGTTTTGATTTTTTACAAAGCGTGTCATTGTAATATAAATGTTTTCATTCAAATTGACCAACAATTAGTAGTTTCATGCGATAAGCTTTAATTATTTTCTAATTGTTAGACATTTTAAAATAGGAAGCTATTTAGAATGCCCTTGTGTTAGCTTTAGTTACATAAGTATTATTCAGTGATTCATATATAAGCATGTAAATGTGTTACAGTGAAACAGGAAGATACTCAAACATGGGAATTGTCATCAGAAACGGCCGATCTAAAGGATGATAGTAAATATGAGACTGACATCAAACTGGAATCACTACATGAAGAGTTAGATATAAAAACTGAAATCTTTAGTAACGACGATGATCATGTAAGAATTAAACCTCAAACAAGAGAGAAACCTTTCAAGTGCAATATTTGTGACTATAAAAGCGTATTTAAGGTTAACTTGCAAAGACATATGAGAACTCATACAGGAGAGAAACCTTTCAAATGCAATGTTTGTGACTATGAAAGCGCACAGAAGAATAACTTGCAAACTCATATGAGCACTCATACAGGAGAGAAACCTTTCAAGTGCAATGTTTGTGACTATAAAACTGTATTAAATGTTAACTTGCAGACACATATGAGAACTCACACAGGAGAGAAACCTTTCAAGTGCAATCTTTGTGATTTTAAAAGTGCACGTAAGATTTACTTGCAAGGACATATGAGTACCCATACAGGAAAGAAACCTTTCAAGTGTAATGTTTGTGGCTATAGAAGTGCACGTAAGATTGATTTGCAAAGACATATGAGCACCCATACAGGAGAGAAACCTTTCAAATGTAATATATGTAACTATAAAACTGTTCAGAATAGCAACTTGCAGAGTCATCTGAGAACTCATACAGGAGAGAAACCTTTCAAGTGCAATGTTTGTGACTATGAAAGCACACAGCAGAATAATTTGAAAAGCCATATGAGCACTCATACACAAGAAAAACCTTTCAAATGCAATGTTTGTGACTTTAGAAGTGCATTTAAGGTTAACTTCCAAAGACATATGAGAACGCATACAGGAGAGAAACCTTTCAAGTGCAATCTTTGTGACTTTAAAAGTGCACGTAAGATTTATTTGCAAGGACATATGAGTACCCATACAGGAAAGAAACCTTTCGAGTGTAATGTTTGTGATTATAAAAGTACATTAAATGATAACTTGCAAAGACATATGAGAACTCATACAGGAGAGAAACCATTTAAGTGTAACGTTTGTGACTATAAAACTGCACGTAAGAATTATTTGCAAAGACATATGAGTACCCATACAGGAAAGAAACCTTTTGAGTGTACTGTTTGTGACTAAAAGTGCATTTAAGGTTAATTTGCAAAGATATGTGAGAACTCATACAGGCGAGAAACCTTTCAAGTGTAATGTTTGTGACTTTAAAAGTGCACGTAAGATTTATTTGCAAGGACATATGAGCACCCATACACGAGAGTGAGTATAAAACTGCATTAAATGTTAACTTGCAAAGACATATTAGAACTAATACAGGAGAGAAACCTTTTAAGTGCAACGTTTTTGATTATAAAACTGCACGTAAGATTTACTTGCTAGGACATATGAGTACCCATACAGGTGAGAAACCCTTTAAGTGTAATGTTTGTGACTAAAAGTGCATTTAAGGTTAATTTGCAAAGACATGTGACCACTCATACAGGAGAGAAACCTTTCAAGTGTAACGTTTGTGACTATAAATGTGCACGTAAGATTTACTTGCAAGGACATATGAGTAGCCATACAGGAAACTCGCTACAAAACGTTGAATCTTGTCTTGAAAAACAAGGGAGTTAGACTCTGACCACCAAGATGAATTGACGCTAAATTTTTGGCTCCGCTAAATTTGTATTATAATTTAGTGTTTTCAAGTTACAATAAAGTGTTAATGTTTATCTACGCATTTAAAGTGTTTTCTTCCACTTTTCCAAAACATTCCACTTTCATGGAATAATCGAAAGTGGCATCAGTCGATGGTCAATTTTTTTTAATCACCCTTGTTTTGTTGATGGACTGAATTTCAATTTGACCTGAGAAGTTAACCCAAATGTCAGTGTCACCTGTGGAAAATTTGGAATCCGCAAGAAATAATTAAATTTAATTAAATATAGTTAAATAAATAAAAGGAAGTGCTTTGATATATTAATGTGGAAGAATAAATTACAATAAGAAACTACATTACAGAATTTTACTTTGAAACTATTTGGAGGTTAAGACTTTGATATTACTCATACAAGTTAATGAACAATCAATGGTGAATCCTTAGCGGACGTAATATTAAGGGCTGAATTTACTTAAGTCTGGCCGAGATTAGGATGCACCAAACAACAATTAACTGCCTGTGAAGTGAAAGGACCGGACGTGCCAATACTGGTTAATTTAAAATTTAGTTGTTTCCCCATCAGTCTTCACTTTTTGTTCAACAAGTAACCATGGCAACATCACAATACAAACAAAAATGAGTAGATTTTACAAAAACCATGTGACTTGTACAACCAATGGGAAAGCAGAACGAAATTAACACTAATCAACAAAATCTTAAATATTTAAATAACTTTTGAAAATATCTTTAAGATCAAAACTGAAAATATAGCCATATTCTTTATTTAAAAAGAAATCCTTTGACACCTCACACCGCCTGTCAATTATTTTTTTATATTTATATTTATTTTATATTTTATAACAAGGTTCATATTTATTTTAAACAAATCACCATAAATTAATAATATTACAATTAATGACTATCAAAATCATATTAAAATGCTTTTCAAATCTATGTCCAGCTAGTATTCACAAAAAAAAACATACAATTGAAAGGTCCATTTTCCCCAAATAATACATGTTAGTTGACAGTTGTCGAACATAATACACAAATCTCATATTTTATTGTTTTTCAGGTGAAAAACTCACAGTCGAATTTGATTACTACCTCAAATACCTTCATACTATTATTAGGACAACGAACTAGCAACACGATACGGAAAAATCAAAGGCTGGATACCAGATCAACCCAAACAAACTCAACGTAGATGACAAACACTAATTGAACATGACCTTTACTTGGTTTCAACAACTTATTTTTTCAGGTTTAAAGCATAAAATAGCTTTAAGTTGCCTTGATAAGATAATTTTCTAATAGTTAATGTAACACAGCGATATATATATTGCTATGTATTTTGTTAAATAAATTAATAATAAATTATAATTGATGAAATCGTTGGGCGCCAAATTTTGAATTCTTTCAAAATTAATAAATCTAAATTGACATACAATAGCATATAAATTGACTCTAATATTCTCAGGCTAAGGTGAATACGTGGCTTCCCTAATTTAGATAGGTTTATATGAATCAAATATAACATATAATATCATCAGTACATAAATAACTTTTGAACTTATCTTGAGAATCCAGTCCCTTTTGCTCTACGGTAGTCACCAATTCTTCGAAAACCGCTGCAGCTGCAATTTTATTTTGACAAGTTCCATCGTATCGGCCGGATTCAGTTGAATTTAGCAATGTCAGCTTCCAGTACGCAAATCCAACGCTTAGTGGAATAATTTTCAGAAGCACAGTATTAATTACACTCAAATGTTCCAATTTAATTACGGTAAGTTCTTTTTCATACTATAGTTTAATTATTTTCAATAAGTGAATACGTAGAATTTTATTTTATTCTTATTTCTTTTTTTAGTTAAAATTCCCAAAGAAAACACACTTTGATTACTTTAAATAAGGTAACCTCTTTATTATTAGAAAACACTTTAATTATAATCACATAACTTCTGTTTACGTTGTACAGGGTGGGCAAATTTCGATGTTTATATAGGGTAACTCGGTAACTATAGGAGATACAAAAAAATGGAAGTAACATTCTCGATCTCTTTTTTTGAGACAAATTCACTGGCGGAAACAAAAATTTGCTATCGTCTTTTGTTTTCGAGTTATAAACAAAAGTTCAATTTTTTGACTTTTAGACACATGTGAATATCGTGGTTGTTTGTAAAGTTAGGAGAAAATAACTTTTACATTCTCAAGGCACTTTTTTCTGTATAATCCAGTGGCGTCGAGAAAATTTGAAAAAAAAGGTGCAATGTCGAGTTATGGCCTAAAGTTGTATTTTTTCAAATGGGAATCATAGTTGGCTATGGTTTAGTTAAAACGGATTTTTTTTTCTCTTTCTAACTATGTATCATATGTCGGGTAACTTTTGATGTGTAAGTCTTTAATAGCGAACATAATATTTTACTAGATTACTTTTTGCGTTTTTTATATTTTACCAAGTAGGCGGGTGTCATCTATGATGGTAAACGGAAAAAATCCAGGAAAAAATCCATGAAAAAAAAATCCAAAGTAAAAAAATCCAGGGAAATAAAATCCAAACTATAATTATAGTAATTTTTCACATGGTTTATAACATTACGGCCGGTTGCACAAACGCTTTATGAACTTTGCCTTATAGTTATCTACCTTAAAAATAAAATTTTAGGGCAAAAATATTTTGTTATTTAGGTAGATCTGTATTTGGTTATAATGCCCTTGGCTGTAAATTTTGACAATTTAACTATTTATTAATACTAAAACATCTTCACTTTTACGATTAAATGAGTTAATTGTAATTATGACGGAAACAAAATCGTTAATATGCAATTTACTTGCAAACGAATAAACACTGTCATAGATGGATTGTAGGAAAAAAACCCAAGGAAAAAAATCCACAGAAAAAAATCCAGGAAAAAAATCCAAGGAAAAAAATCCATAGGAAAAAATCCAGGAAAAAAAACCCAAATTATAAAATGAAGTGATTATAATTTTGAATAGCCAAACCTTTTTTTTTCTCGCTCATTCATACTACTGTCCTTCCCCCCGGAACCGCTTTCGCATTACTTCAGGGGGTTGTGGGCGTCCCTTACACACTAAACATTCATGCAACATGCACCTTAAACTTAACTAACCAAATGCGGTAGCCCCAGTCGGGATTCGATCGCCCCAACGGAGCGACCGTATTTGCTGTGACCTCGAGTGGCCAATGCGTTCTCGCACTAGACCACCGAGGTCCCTGAACAGCCAAACCTAACCTAACCTACAACTTTCTTGTCTTTCAGTATTGTTGTCTACTTTTATTTTTTCTATTTAAATAATTTTTTTGCTAATAATGTGTTTTGTTTGCCAGTTTTCTTAACCAATACATATATATTTATTTTATTAATAAAATGCTGTGCTTCGTGAACGCTCTGTCAATTTTAACAACGGATTTTTTAAATTAAAAGATTTAGTATTAATAAATAGTTAAATTGTCAAAATTTACAGCCCAGGGGAATTATAACCAAATACAGATTTACCTAGGTAACAAAATATTTTTGCCCTAAAATTTTATTTTTAAGGTAGGTAACTACATATAAGGCAAACTTCATAAAGCGTTTGTGCAACCGTAATGTTATAAACCATGTGAAAAATTACTATAATTATAGTTTGGATTTTATTTCCCTGGATTTTTTCCTTTGGATTTTTTTTAATAGATTTTTTTCCTGGATTTTTTTCCGTTTACCATCATAGATGACACCCGCCTACTTGGTAAAATATAAAAAAACGCAAAATGTAATCTAGTAAAATATTATGTTCGCTATTAAAGACTTACACATCAAAAGTTACCCGACATATGATACATAGTTAGAAAGAGAAAAAAAAATCCGTTTTAACTAAACCATAGCCAACTATGATTCCCATTTAAAAAAATACAACTTTAGGCCATAACTCGACATTGCACCTTTTTTTTCAAATTTTCTCGACGCCACTGGATTATACAGAAAAAAGTGCCTTGAGAATGTAAAAGTTATTTTCTCCTAACTTTACAAACAACCACGATATTCACATGTGTCTAAAAGTCGAAAAATCGAACTTTTGTTTATAACTCGAAAACAAAAGACGATAGCAAATTTTTGTTTCCGCCAGTGAATTTGTCTCAAAAAAAGAGATCGAGAATGTGACTTCCATTTTTTTGTATCTCCTATAGTTACCGAGTTACCCTATACAAACGTCGAAATTTGCCCACCCTGTACTAATCTGTTTTCTTCGCATTAAAATTAGTTTGTAGAACGCAAATGGAGTTGAGATCATTGTAAAGATTCGTAGGTTAGGTTTGGTATACGTATTTCTCAAGCAATGCGTACGCTCATTTTCACCAGGTGTGAAAACTTTAACAATTGTATGCGAAGCTTTTCATAACGAGTATTTTTTCTTTGATTTAATTGACAAGGAGTTTCCAGCCGTTAACAATTTATCCTGCGGAGTACTACATAAGGTTTCTGATTTAAAAAATCGATTTATTCATCTAATTTACTTTATACTCCTAGATGATTATAGACATGTAACCCATATTTCGAACAATCTAAGCAACACCCTTTGGGAAACCGAGATATATTACAGTGAAATGCGCTCTGTTTATCTTAGTAAAGTAATCATCTTTGATGTAACGTATAATTAAAGATATTACTATAACAAACATTTTTACTATTTAATGTTTCTATAGTCACTTTACAACAGCCCCGTATAGTTATCTATCCGTTCATTTACAATATCTTAAATATTGCTTTCTTCTTCTTTTTCTTCCCGTAGTACTACAGTCTTGCTTCCTGCTTAAGTTATGACCTTCCGTAACTATAGCTTCCAATCTTATCTCTTGCTGCCTCTCCCCGATTTTCCACTTCTAGCAGTTGTCTGGCGTATATGTTGTTCTTCCTCGACCTAGTTTTCCTTCCATCCACCCTTCCTGGTACTCGGCTCTAGTCTATCCGCTACACATGTCCCTTCAACCGTCTACTATATTCAACTCCTTATGGAGGTTGACTAGCTCATGGTTATATTTTATAGGCCAACCACCATTTACCTTTCTAGGGCATGAATACTGTTGCAGTTTGGGATTTCGAGCATAATCATCTAAATTATATGACTTTCTTTCATTGATAATCCAAGCCCATACTTTCCGCGCATGTCATGTTTACATCATTTAGCATGAAATTTAGACGCAGGCGCAGTGAAATTGCGATATTTTGTATACCTGTCGTTGTTCCGGAAAGCTATTCCCCAATCCATCAGTTGTGATACACTTTTTGGGGATATATAATTAACTAATGTCATGTAGGTGTCCTGTATACTTTTGCGACAATGCCCCTATTTGTTTTCGTTCTAAATTATTTTATTTTGATCTAAGTGGAGATTATTAAATTGCAACGGCTATATCTATAGCTATAGATACAGATATAGCGATATCTAGTACAAATCTATGTAGAGTTGTGCCTGAAGAAGAAACTTCCACAATTCCTTCAGAAGACCTCCGATATTATATATTATCAAGTCACCCTAAATAACTCGCTTGCTTCTTCTTTACGTTGCAAGGTATGCCCTTCCACATGTATTTGGGATTATGTACTGTATATTTATCTACATTAACACCTGTTTTTTTTGCAGGTCGTCAATACCGGTTTGGGTCCATGGATAATTCCAAAAGTACAAGTAAGTAAAAGTACTACACACGTGTAGTAACTTGTCCTCTGTATTTAATAGTTCATGAACTCGTTCTAGGGACTTTTTAATAATTCTGTTTTTGATTACTGTATTTCGAAGTCGAAGTATATATAGATTTTTACTGAAGCTTTGGAACACTGTAACTACGCTGACAGTCGTAAAAATCATAAACAGCTCGATCTAAAACTTTGAAATATTCATATATATATCATATCATATCATTATATATTATTATCTATTTGTGTCTCACATCCTAGTGCCACAGCTTTTTTATAAATCCTGTCGCTTGGTTAGAAGTTTTTTTCATAGTTCTTTGGGCAATCACTCTTCCGGCATCCTCCCTAAATATCCACATCAGTTCAATCTCTTCAGTTAAACTATTACCACTACATCAATGCAATCCCCATTCTTTCTCTTATTTCTTGCAGCAGCGTCTCCAAGAATGTATTTCTTAAGCTAGGGGTCTATTTTGATTTGTTTTGTATCAAGAGATCCAAAAAAAACTGATCCCCAGCGGGCTGTGGAATGAAAAGTCACGTCTTTTCTAGACTAAAGGAATGTTTATAATGTCAATTACAGGTTAGGTTGTGTTTTCGGTATGTAATACAATTTCATTGGGATACCTCCCTCGGAATTCCAATAGGTCGAATAGGTTCATTCTCCATCAACTTGAAAGCCGTTCTGAAAGTAAGATTCAATAATGAATGCTCTTTGAAATGTATTAAAAATCATTTAAACAATCTGTCAGATTCGTATCAAAAAAAATATAACTAATTTATCTGACATCATAAACATTCCTTTAGTCTAGTAAAAACGTGACTTTTCAACCACAGACCGCTGGGATCAGCTTTTTTTGGATCTCTTGATAGATATCACACATTTCTGCCTCGTATCTATCTATGTTTTCTGATGGGACCTTTAATATATTGATTTGATTTGATCTTCGGACTCTGTAGTACACTTGATGCCTTATAACAGTCTTATTTTGTTTTGTATTTCATCGTCGGTCTCTGCAGCATTGGTTAACTTCACACCCAGATATTTATAGTAAATATTTATGTAAAGTGGTTCGTATTTTTGATGTTTAACTCTTCCTGTTCCACTTGCAACTATATATTCTACTTTTGTTGGATTATTTATTCTCGATACTCCTCTTCCAATTTGTGTAACGTATAGTCAACGTCATTCTCATCTTTGGGTAATATGTCCTGATCGTTGGCGAAATGTAAGGTACACAGTTTTCAATTTAAGATATTTAGTCTCATATGTCAACACCTTCGGGTTCGTTTCCACTTTTCATGCTTTTTATTCAAGTATGCTTTAGATAAAGTAAAAGCAATACCGCATCCCAGTCGAAGACCCTTTAAGATTTTAATTTTTCTTGATATCTTGACATATATCCATTTTCCATCACCATTAAATATAGTAGGTTACTTTTTTATTCACCCATGACCTGCCAGAGTTTACTTAGTGGGATGCTATCGTATGCTTCGTACAGATCTATTGATATAAGACAGGTTTCCAAATTACGAGCAAGACATTTCGGCATGACTTGTTTCCAACAAAACAAATGATCTACAACTTTTCGGATCTGAACCGATTCTGGTCCTATGTAAATATGTCCAGTCCTTCTTCTATTCTCGGTTTGAATATTTTTCCGTACATTCGGCTTAATGAATTTGTAACACTTAATCTTCTGAAATAGAAGTTTTTACACTTCCTGTGGTTCGAACTCGGAGCCCACGTTAACCAATAGGTCTTCTATGTCTGTAGGACATTAAGACACGCGCCACAGGCATACAAAAAACGTCGCTACATCTCGTAAGAGACAAAGCACTGGAAGGTAGAGAATTTTCTATAGTTATTGCTGCCCATTCGGTCGCAGTTTTTAGAAATATTGCTTATAATAGTTTGCTTGCATTCAAGTCTCAGTTCTCTATCTTACATAGATTGTTAAATATATATGTAAGAAGTTCAAGTTTAGCGCATTTTTAGTAAGTGTTGTAGGTACGTTCTCTGAGCCAGAAGCTCTTGTGTTGTTATTGTTATATACCCACATTATGTGGTAAGCCAAAATATACATTTTCTCAAAAAATCGGATATATAGTGTGTCAAAGGATACCATGCTTAAAGCAATTCGACCAACACAAACATTTTTAATACAGGAGTATATGTGGTGTATATGACCAGCGTCTGGTGGTAGCTCAGTTGGTAGAGCGCTCGCTTTCTGAGTAAATCGTCGATTCTGGCTTGGGTTCCAAACCGAAGCACTACTATACAGATTTCTAAAAATCTTGTCTGCAACCCACCATACACAGTTTCCCAATCCGGCTTACAACCGAGGGATCTTAATGCTAAAAAGCTTCTCTGGAATTTCTATCATTCGGATTCCACGTTAAATTGTAGCTCCCCCGTGTTTCTACCTTAGCGCTGCGGAGAAACACGTGGAAGAGAAGAGGCGGATGCCCAGCAGCAGGACGAAAAGGCTGTCGATGATGAGACGACTAAAAATATGGGCGATCTCTCTTCTACAATTTTGTGGTATCTACCTCCGGTGACACAAGAGAACAAAAACTTTTACGTGAGTTCCGAATCACATAAACGTCGCTTAGTTCAACTCGAAAAATAGTAGAGACCATCCAAGAGGATTCTCAAAGCATAGGCAACACACCGAACAGTTGAATATTGTTGACGGTTGTCCGAATATCTTCCAATAAAGCAAATTCATTTTTGAATAGTCCAACAATTAGTCTACATTTAAAATATGATTCATTTTCCTACGACGAAAATAAAACATATACCAAACTCGCATTTACAACTAAAGTATAACATTATAAACAAAATTTAGTAATAAAAAACAGTGTGGTTCTAAATACGGAGGTATTTACATTAATTTTCGAAGATTATATTAGTGTTTATAGTTAAATAGTACGCAAAAATATCATTACATTTGAATTTATAGTGTTCGAACACTGCTTTAATAAAAATTCCAACGTACGACATATTTTTCATTATGCTTAATGCAGAAAAGCTTGAGAAACTTCGCATTTAACATCAACGTATTTTTAATGACTTAGAAGAAAACTCCGCTATAGTGTATGACGATAATAACCATCAGCGAAGAATCATTCCTTATGCAAATGCTGTTCATTTTACGGCATGATTAAGTTGAAATGTGCGTGTCTCTCACACTTATTAATCACACGGCCTTTAGATTTCTCGATGGACCTTGTGTATACACCGTGTACTGCTGTCTGCAGCCTGTGCCGCTTTCATTATTAATACACCTTTGACACAACCAGTGTGTTTAAGGGGAGATTGTCTTAAAGATTATGCTTTATTACACTGCTTTGCATTTTTATTTGCGTATTTTTCTTAATATTGTTATTTTCCCTTATTCCAATTTTAACACAGTATGAACTTGTAGATATTATAAATCTTTATTGTTTTATTATTTCTGTGTTTCCGTAGCTAAACAAAGAATAAACATTATTCGGGTAAATATTTACGAATTATACTTTAAAGGGTTAAAACAGCAACGAAGCTACATCATTAGGTAATATTTCACTTCGTATTATTTCATGGAACGTCTGATTTTAATCAGCGACTTGTTGGTAATAAAGATATCGAATACAGTTGGCGGAAGAATGATTAATTTGATGGTCTAAATGGAAAATTTCGTGCAGCATATAAAGTACTATGTAAGCTACTACACGCTTAGTCTCCATTGCCGAAAATATATACCTATCTAAACTCGTGGTAGTAATATCCAAACATAACAAATCTCGTGTTAATATATTTCGAAATAAAAAAAAGCGCAGTTTATTTTATGACTTATTTTCACTGCGTAAAAAGTCTGAAGTCATTAAGAATAGCTGAAATATTTCTTGTTTTCTTGTTTTGAAAATACTACGAAACTTTGCCGGACGTCATTTTTTTTAATATGCAGTTCTACTTATCTACAGTCATTTTGAGTCTACAACCAACAAAAGCAGTTTTCCGGCTAAAGAAATTTGAAAATTATAAACAAGTAATCGATACTAGCTGACGGCTGTATAGGCAACCCATTTTGCATCGTCAACCTACACTCATGCTACATAATGTAATAAACAAATTATAAAACCCAAGTTTTCCTTGTGATATTTGGAAAACAAAGGACGCATTCGTCGCTTGATGTGTCTAAATTTTATTCTTCCACTTTCAATCATAAAAACAGAATCAACTCATATGCAACCAATTTTGCACCTTCGAGCTACACTGTATAATAAACTAAACATCCTGCGTGATCAATAATAATAGCGTATGTTGGTTACTAGCACAATCTTTGGAGCCATTTAAGTTGGGCTCTTGGTAGTACTAACACCGTTATTTAAGTACAATCATCTTTCAGCTGTATTTATGTGAGTAAGCATTTCTGGGCCTACTTTAATTAAATCCTCTGTACTAATTTTTAGATGAGAGAAAGTTCCAGAATACAAAGTCAGAAATTTTTGATTATATTGAACTTTATGTTCTGGAGTTTATCAAGCCATTCTATTGACAGATATACAAAACTATCCAAATAAATTGCTTATTTTAAGTTGCCCAATTTACAGTTATACATTTTATAGTTACGGCTACATGTAACACCCTGTATATCTGCATATGCTGTATATTTTAATCAACACTAGATATATACTATTTGTGACGAAACTCTAATAATTATTCGCTATATATTTTTCCTTTTGCATCAAAAGGAAATGACAAACCATTATAGAATAGTCAAACAGAAACGTGATCATTGTATACCAATATTAGAAAAAATAATAGTTTTATAACTACAAATTGTTGCAATATGCTCCCATCGCCAATAAAAGGGATCAGGAAGTAGACGAATTCCTCAATACACTATCATCAACAATAAAACAATTCGTTAAATATGATATAAGTATGATAATGGACGATTTTAACGTCAAAGTGGAAGATGGATGAAATGGATCGATGTGGACCGGGAGTCAGGAATGAAAGGGGAGATCGTCTAAATAGCTTTTGTATAGAAGAACAATTTGTAATTACAAACACCTCCTTTAAATTCCCAAAAAGACAGTACATTGAAGGTCACCCATGGACAAACCAGGTAGTATAATCGGAAACCAAATAAACTATATATTAGTACTTAAAACATTTAGAAACAGTTTACCTTCAGTCAAAACCTATCCGCGTACGGATATGGCGCCACATCACAAGCCACTAGTCGGCACATTTAGAATAAAAAGTCAAGAAAGCGGTAAACCCAAAACAATGACAAATAAGAATGTTAAAAGAAGAATCAATAAAGGAGCAAGTACAGATGAAACCTAGAAGCAGATGTAGAGACATTGAGTAGACGAAGAAAAGATGCAACACATCATAAATGAAATAAGTGATGAACACCTGAAACACAAAGGCAACAAAAACAAACTATGGATGACAAAACAAATTCTAGAGCTAATTTATGGGAACAAAAAAAAATATAAAAATAAGGATTAAACAGAACATAAGAATATACAAAAAAAAATCGAAAGGGAAATAAGAAACGTGTGAAGAAATAGAAATCCTAGAAAATATTCACAACCACTTCACTATGCACAATAAGGAAAGAGGAAAAGAAGACATATACCTGGCGAAAACACGTAACAAATCTTTTCAGAAATAAGACTGCTTCCCCCAAACATTAGAGGAAAAACAGGTCCTTCTATCACAGAGGAGAAATTCAGACGACTATTAACTGCGTAAAGGGCAGGAAGACTCCAGGACCTGATAATTTAATCTCAGAATGTTTGCTGAAGAAGAAATCAAATTTTTAATATTTTATATAAAACTGGGAAAATACCATCGCCATGGCTAGAATCAACTTTCATCAACACTGGCTCTAAGAAGACCAGTGCTAAACAGTGTAGTACCTATCGGACTTATAAGTCATTTGCTAAATGTCTTCCTGAAGAACACTCATCAACGAATATATAAGAGCTGCGAAGAACGCATACGAAGAACACAATTCGGGTTTAGAAACACAGAAGGAGCAACAGAGGCGATATTCTGTTTAGAAGTCCATTTCCAGCGGTATAGAGATATGAACTGTGACATATACGCCTGCTTTATAGACTGCAATAAAGCATTCGACAGTGTACAACGTGGGAAAAAGACTGCAATACATGGGATTAGATGACTGAGATGTGAGAATTATAACGAACCTTCACTGGAATCAACCCGTCAGTGTACGTATTAAAGGACATAATTCAGAAGAAATCTATATACAACGTGTAGTACGACACGCACACACACACCCACACACATACACACACATATATATATATATATATATATATTCCGAAGAGATTTTTAGAAAAGCGCTGGAAGATGTAGATGATGAAATACCGATTAACGGAGAACGTGTAAATAACATAAAATGCGCCGACGATGCATGAGTGTTTGCAGACAGTCTAGAAGACTTATAATAGCTAATGGTTACGGCTAAGCAACGTTGAACACAAGTAAAATTAAATATACTGTTATATGCAACAATAGAGTACCACCAATCCAAATAATAGTTAGTAACAAACACATGAAGAGCAAATAAATATACCCCCCTTGGCATTACAATAAACTACCAAAGGGACAATTCCCTGGAAATTACATGCAGAATAGAATAGAGGAAAGCGCCATTAGTAAAGATGGGAAGCCTCTTCAGAAGTCATAAGCCGAACTGAAAAAACTTCTCCGAGCCTATGTCTTCACAGTATTATTAAACGATACAGAACAGTGAACCCTCACAACAAGAAGGAAATTAGAATTTCGAGATGTGGTTGTACCGACGCATGTTAAAGATCCCCTGGACAAATTGTATCACCAATAAAAGTCTGTTAGCACGATTAAACAAAGCAAGAGAAATCCTGAGAACCATAAAGTAAAGGAAATTGGAACATTTGGGCCATATCATGACAAACAGTCAAAGATACGAATTGTTACAGTTGACTCTACGGGGTAAAGTGCTTGGAAAAAGGGATCCTGGAAAAGGGAGTATATCTTGGCTTCAAAATTTGACAAAATAGTTCAACATGACAACTGGCCTATCTCGCGCAGCAATTAATAAAGTACAGATCGCCATGACGATCGCTAACGTCCGACAACGGATAGGCAAGCAAAGAAGAAGAAGATAACTGAATAGTATCAAGCTACTAATTATTACTGATATCTACTAATAAAACCTCCTTCCTGTTAGAAAGAATGTCCTCTACATTTTGAAGAGCCGTTTAAATGAAAAGCATCAGATATTTCTATACGTAATATTAAATTCTGTGTTATAAATTAGTAAAGATGTAAGTCGACCGAAAGAGCCGAACAATTTGATCATGTTCAACTGAATAAACAGTTAGTTAATCATTTTTTGATACTGCTGTTAGAAAATAATATAAGCTATTATAAAGATTTCCTATACCTTCCCCGAGATGTATGTATACACATAAAAGAAGGTATTATTATTCACAAAATACTACACCCGTTTGAGAATCATTTGAGACCACATACAATAAAGCGGCATATTTACAACAGACAAATCATTATACACAAATATTATATATATTATTAAATGTTTAAAGCTAATCGTATATTTAAAAAACAACATACAAAATTGATTACTAAACAATACCTACATTAAATAACTGAATTAGAGGAATATAAATATAAAAGTGTAAATAACGAATCTTAGAAGTATAAAATTGTACTATAGAGCATTCCCTTTATCTAAAATTACTTTCCATTTATCATTGTATCGTTGATCTGGTAGACAAATAACAATTTGACCCGCCAACTTATTGGTTGCAATAATTTTTACAAGTAGGAAATATCTGCTATCAACACTTTTTACGTTTGTCTGCAAGGCTTCAATGTTAATATGTTCCTAATACATTTCCATGCTCTTCCGCAAGTGCTCTTTTTAGAAACAGAAACAGTTACAACCTGCGGTTGTTCCCGAACAGGCATAAATCCGTGAGTAACTTTAAGTTCAAGCGGTGCAAATGATATCTCTGTAAATTCCTGCAGGTAAAGATTTTCCATTTCTTCTTCTCCCAAACAAAAGCTTGAAGAAGTTTCGTCGAGATAATTTTCGTTCATGTGAACCAGGGCCAAATCGGAGTCATAGTATTTGTAAGTCAGCACGCGAAGAATTCGATCCTGCTAACATATCTATATCAGTCTAATAATTTATTATTCGCTTCTAAAATTACTCTTATTAAGCATTAATAACAGTTTATCTAAACAATTTCACATAATTGGAATAGTAAGGAAGAGATTAGGCAACCGGATATTTATAGATCAATGCAGAACTTAATGAAAATGAAGTGCAACGTTAAAATAAGATAAATAACGTTATTTATATCTAATGAATATTAAAAAGTTTTGTTAACATCAATTACTTTTATATAATACAATACAGTTTTCGGACAATTTAAGAATATAATAATAAAAATGAAAACTACGTATGGCTGCTTTTTATAACATATAAATATTTTCAAAAATACGTATTTAAACATACTATATACTCTCACAAGAATTGTCCCGTATGCAACAATACTCACTACAAATTGAATGGAACGAATATTAAAAGAAAATCTTCTGATTAGTGATTTTATTGATATGCGAAGAAGCAACCCCTGTCTTAAAATAACACGCGTGTGGAAAATTAGTGCAATATGCAATACATCGTATGGATGTATGCACAATCAACGACAAAAATAATGTCGCTATTAATAATCACGTATATGCAACACGGTCTTCATGCAGTTATTAGCAAGGACAAGCCTTGTTGAGATGCAGCTACGAATAATCTACAGTGATCGGTCATATAAATTGTTAAACGTGTAAAAAGAACGACCCCTTCATAACAACGCTTGTCCTTTCTAATAGTTGCATGAAAAACGTGTTGCCTATGTATGATTGCTAATATCATCAGTAATGTTGTCACTGACTGTACGTGCAGGATATACGATTAAATAATGGTACCATCAAATACAAACTTAATGGCAGTTGCATGGGAAAAGATAACAACACCTCAATAAATATCTATTTACTTAATGTCGGCCTATTGCTGTTGCTATGGCCTATCACTGACGCTAGTGAACAATCAAAATACAATTGTAAACTTTGCCTAGATGAATTTTCTACATGGGGGAAGCGTTTTTGATGTTGTAAAAACTTTTAAGCACAGGTCCAACAAATTTATTTTCCGTTTGAGAAGAAGCGACTTTCTGGCAATTTTTACCGCTCAGATAAACCTACCGACCTCTTTTCGTGGTATCCAGAAATAGTGCGAAAAAATCTAAAAGCAGGTTTTCCGTAAATATTCCTACTGGGGCTGTAGCCACTCTAGATAGGCAACATTTGAAAGTGAGAGCGTGAGTCCAAAGAGATACATACTTGGAAAATTTAAACATTCCCTTTTAATTACGTATTCTGGAAGCCATTCCCAATGTGTTTAGCTATTTCATAAAAAGAAAGTTTAAAAATAAGAAAACACGATACAATTGACACCTGAGACTAATAGAATTAGTATAATTTATTTCGTTTAATATGTATATTATACGGAAGTATTTAAATCAATAATCGAAGAACATGCAGCAGAACTAACAAATTTAACACAGTTATAGTGATTGTTAAAGTTTGGTTCAGGTTGATTTGATATGACTGTGATTGAGCGATATCTAGGACGCGGTTTACCAAGCATCTCTATGCACTTAGGCCACATTTGGTCCATTCTACGCCCTAACTATGAATTTTACTTATATGCTACAGTTCCAACTCCAGTAGTGATTTTTAACGTGTAACACATCGCGGTGGCGCGGGATCTAAGTACATTGTTCTTCTCTTTTTCTTTTCTTTATTAGTCCGCAACATCCCACTGTTGGGCAAGGGCCTCCCCCATAAGGGGGGGTTGTTGATCTACTCTCCCATAGTGATCAATCTTCGTGGGAGAGAGGCGCCGCGTTAACGCAACCTTCGGGTCACCCATCCAAGTACTGACCTACATTGTTACTGCTTCTTATTCAGAGTAGAACGATATTTTTTACAACAATATTTTTAAACCGTATGTACATGTGTTTATTAAGCCATAAAATCCATGTCATGATTCACTAGGATTGTAAATAAAATAAGATAAAGAACAAAAGAACAAAAACCATTTAATAGACTGATTTTTGGTGTTAGAATTACTGATTAGAGAAGTTCGACGCAATTGACATTTCCACAATTCACGGCCGTTAGAATATTAGCTGCAAATATTCAAAGATTTTGATTTAAAGATTAAAGATTAAATTCCCCCAAATATAAAGAAATGGTACAGTAATTAAATGATGAAGACCAACAATTCAGTTGAATTCTACCAACCCTCCATAAATTTGAGAGGAAATTAATCAGAATTCTCGATTGAGTTAATGGGGCCATCGTCATCATCATCAACCATCATTTACAACGTTCATATATTCCATCTCTGGAAGTACATCTCCCCAATTTGTCGCCATATTTTACGTTCAACGGATGATCTCATCCACTGTGCTCCGGCTATCTTGCGTATATCGTCCCCCCATCTAGTTCTGGGTCGATTGCGATCTCTTCTACCCGTTCTTAATCTCCATTGAGTCACCTTCCACCTCCATCTGTTGTCCTCGCTTATCATAAATGGCTCGCAATCCGTCTTGCTACATCTTCTACACTAGTTTTGTTTCTTCCATGTGTTTGTTTTCTTTTCCTTTGGCTGTACGCCAAACATTGACCTCTCCATTGTCCTCAGAGCCATTTCCATCTTTTTTATTATGGCCTCAGTAAAGGACTACGTCTTAGAGACATATGTAAGCGTTGGGGATATTTATGGTTTACGGTACTGTGGATATTCATTCGATTTAAACACATTTCTTAATTTTCCGTATGTCGCCCGTTCCAGTGTAATAAAATTATTCCATCAACTTCCTCTGCTCGCCTGTCTGACACAAAAGTCACCTTTTGTTTAAGTACATAATATATTCTTCTACTATTTATAGCAGATTGTCATTAATCGGATAGGTGGTACATAGGTTAGGTATAAAAGGTATAGGAGGTCAGATAAAGCACGGCTCCTCACAGAATACACAACTATCCTCTGATTCATGAAAGACAAGGCTATATTAATGGAACTTATTTCGTTAAAGTTGGTTACAACAAAGCGGCACCAAAGATATTGCATAATGATGATATATTATATTTTATCGATTAAAACAAAATGACATACTGTTCAGCAAGCCGGTGTTACCTGTCTATACATCAGAAACCAAAATGGAGGCGGTGCGTGAAATGACCCCAAGACAGATAATTACTCGCTCTAGTGATATCACTGTCGCATTTGCCGGATTCCTCATATTGATTTATATCATCATCATCATCATCATCATTTTAGCCCAACATCGTCGTCTTTTTCATTCAATTCCCCCAAATATAAAGAAATGGTACAGTAATTAAATGGTGAAGACCAACAATTCAGTTGAATTCTGCCAACCCTCCATAAATTTGAGAAGAAATTAATCAGAATTCTTACTTGAGTTAATGAGGTCATCGTCATCATCAATCATCATTTACAGCGTTTATTTATTCTATTTCTGAATGTATGTCTCTCCAATTTGTCGCCATTTTCTACATTCAACGGATGATCTCATCCACTGTGTTCCGGCTGTCTTGCGTACATCGTCCCTCCATCTAGTTCTGGGCGTATTGCAATCTCTTCTTCCCGTTGTTAATCTCCACTCAGTCACCTTCCACCTCCATCTGTTGTCTTCGCTTATCATAAAAGGCTCGTTATCCGTCTTGCTACATCTGCTACACTAGTTTTGTTTCTTCCATTTATTTGTTTTCCTTTCCTTTGGCTGTACTCCAAACATTGACCTCTCCATTGCCCTAAGAACCATTTTCATCTTTTTTATTATGGCCTCAGTAAAGGATTACGTCTTAGAAACATATGTAAGCGTTGGGGATATCTATGGTTTGCGGTACTGTGGATATTCATTCGATTTACACACATTTCTTAATTTTCCGTATGTCGCCCGTTCTAGTGTAATAAAATTGTTCCATCAACTTCCTCTGCTCGCGTGTCTGACATAAAAGTCACCTTTTGTTTAAGTATATAATATATTCTTCTACTATTTATAGCAGATTGTCATTAATCGGATAGGTGGTACAAAGGTTAGGTATAAAAGGTATAGGAGGTCAGATAAAGCACGGCTCCTCACAGAATACACAACTATCCTCTCATTCATGAAAGACAAGGGTATATTAATGGAACTTATTTCGTTAAAGTTGGTTACAACAAAGCGGCACCAAAGATAATGTTGATATATTAAATTTTAGCGATTAAAACAAAATGACATACTGTTCAGCAAGCCGGTGTTACCTGTCTATACATCAGAAACCAGAATGGAGGCGCTGCGTGAAATGACCCCAAGACAGATAATTACTCGCTCTAGTGATATGACTGTCACATTTGCCGGATTTCTCATATTGATTTATATCATCATCATCATCATCATCTTAGCCCAACATCGTCATCTTTTTCATTCAATCTTGATCCGCACTGCTCTTAGTATCAACCCTCCAGCGAGTGGTAGAGTGTCCCTGGTCTTCTGTTTTTGACCTCCGTTCTAAAAATTTCCGGGTCTGTATATCATTGGTCATTCTCGCGATGTGCTCTCCGCAATTCCACTTATGTGTTGCCATTTTCCCTATCACGTCATGCACGATTTTTTATTACTTCATTTCGTAATCTATCTTGCAAATATGATAGCTAGCATAGCTATTTCCATAAATCTTTCTGTTACTGGAAGCTTATTAAGAGATTTTTTACTTAATATGATAGGGTCCGCTCCATAGGTCGTGACGAGTAAGTTACATTGCTGCCCATGCAAGTCGGATCCTTCTCTCTATTTCAACAGTTTGGTTATCTCCGTTTAGTTTTATTTTGTGGCTTAAATATATAATTCTCGATTATTTCTATTGGTATTGTAATTCGCTTTCCATGGGAGTATCTAAGGAAAAAAGTCTACCACACACACACACACACACACATTCAAATTTGACATAATCCATCAATTTGACAGAAACCCGCTGGTCATTGACTGCTTGAAGCCAGTTAACCATATTTTGTTGAAGATTTATGCAAGATAATGTAAAACTTTTTGGCAAAAGAAGAGATACAAAGCATAAGATTTCAGAAATATATTAGAATAAAAACCAGTAACATAACCTATAAGAAAAATATCACCGGGCAAACTAAATTAAAACATTCTGAAGGGAACAATATAAGATTTTGTTAACCCAGAGGTGTCACCTGATGACAAGCAACAATATCATGTAAAAATAATATTAATTTCAGTACTGACAAGTATAGAACGATATCAACTTATTAAAACGCCAACTTCGAGTCGAATTTCACTATCTAAGGTAGGTACATACCAAAACTTCCTACCTGCACCAATTCCCAATTTTGTACATTTCCTTCGATAGTGCTCTCGGTTTCTTTTAAATTCATGACTCCAGCTTTAGACAACAATATTGGAAAAAGTTCTGATTCTTTATCTATATCCAACGATTTAACGCTTTTTGATACCATGTTTAAACTTAACCATACTTTACCTTAAAATGGAAATTGTAGAGTATGCAAGTATTATTTAAATAATATGTCTTTCATATATTTAGGTATTCTTACCAAATATTTTATTATAACGTCTAATTACTTTATCCATTTTGCACTAACGGCAAGATGTCAAATACGTACATATGTCATCTTATGATGATACATTTGACATTCTGTCAAGTATAAATATTTTTAAAATATATACGTGAATAATAAATCAAAATACTAGAATTAGATATGCAACTAGTATTATGTATGTCCGCTGTACAAGTTACACAATTAATGGCCATGTTAATAGCTAATGAAACGGAACCGTATTATGGTATTTTTTTACAACTAAGCCAAACAAACTATTCCTCTTTTTCCTCAGGCTGTGTAGGTCCACTTCCGGACGCAAGCCTTTTCTAGTTTTTTCCACGCTGTTCGGTCTTGTACTTTTTGGGACTATTTTCCACTAGGTATCCGCAGTTATCACCCCCAATAAGCAATTTCAAAATTAGAAAACTTCATAACGGCAAAAAACTTTAAAAAAATTATAAGGCTACAACCTATGACCTTGCAAGCAGTTGCCAGAAAGGGGGAAAAGTACTGCTATCACTATGCAACGCAATAGTACGCCGCGCGCCGTGCTCACTGGTCACCACAAACGAAGGTCGCACAAATCACCTTAGTATTAAAACCAGGCAAACTGCCAAATGAAATTCAATAATACCGCCCAATTCGTTTGTTACCTAAACTACTCAAAAATCAATAGGGATATTGTAATATAAAGCATATATGTTTGTATTTGGCGGCTAATGATCGTCTATTATTGATAATTAGGGCAAGCGGCAATGTTTTATGTTAAAAGACAGAAAACAATCGAATCCAGTTGCAGTTGGTTAACCGTATTAGTGTCAAGTCGAGTTTGTGTGTTTGGTTGAATAATCTTCCAAATCTTCTTCAGATCTTTTTTGTTCATTGTTTTTTTATTCGGGTGCTCGTTAAATCACCAGGTTGACATTGCTGATATTCTAAGAACCACACAGAGCGTAATTTGACGTGCCCTTTCACGCCTTAGAGAAACAGGTACGACTTTTCAACTTCTCGACATCTACAGCACGCGCTCCAGATTGCCACAGGAAATCGAGTCTTCGACCAAACTGTGAGAAATCGATTTTTTAAGGTAGGACTTACCTCATACCGCTCCCTGAGATTTGCTGCAAGAACTGTGGCTCCACAGAGACACCGGATGAAACGGTCAAGACGTAGTCTTGAAGAAGCGACACCGTAGGATGATGTATTGTTTTCGGATGAGTCCAGATATTGTCTCAGCAATGATAGCTGCTGTCGAAGAACATATTGTAGTGCCGGACATCGTACCTTACCTCAGCATACCCAACCAATCGTTGCTTTTGGTGGTGGTGGT
>JABXWE010104211.1:0-19257 GCA_014611495.1 Limonius californicus | reverse complement strand
AACCACTTCGGATTTGTTGATTGTCCAGCTGTTTCCTTTGCTATATTTATAATTTTTTCTTCCGATAATTTTAACATTTCCTCAAAATATGATATTTTGTTGGCGGAACTGTTAAAATTGTTGGAGTAAATTAGTTCCCCAATGTCAGGGACCAAGTTGGTAGCATTTGGGGTAATCTTTGGCTGCAACAACCAACTCCATCCTACAGCACCACCAAAAGCGTCTAATTCTTCCTTGAATGCTTCCACTTTATCGTTCCCGATTTGGGACTGGCAGGCACGAAATGGCTTTGCAGGTGGGAACAGTTCGCTTATACGAACTGATCCTGCGTTGTCCACTTGCTTTGGTGCAGACCAACTGCAGGATTGATCTGTGGTGGATATGTTGTAGTGTCCAAATAATGCCAATGCTGCTACATGATGGCAGTTAAGTTGGCCTCGTGGACATGTGCATGTTGACTTCAAAATATTTTTGTCTTCGGTTAAATATATCTAAAAATAATATTAATTAAGTGTACCTACATTATTTTAGAATTCCAGAATGTTGTGCTTTGCACTGTAGACTGTATACTTACTTCTACTTGGTATAATTTATCCCTCATGCTGGCGTGCACGTTACCTTTAATAATTTTCAACTGGTCGTTATAATTCATCTTTAAAACGTCCCCCGATTCCATGGCGTTTTCGCCTCTTTCAATTAATTTACTTTCGTCTTTAAAATAAGTATATATTGACGAAATTTTTAAAACGTGCTTTTGTGCCATTTTCGCAACTTTTACAAACTTTCACTTCGTACTTAACCACACGAAAACACAATAATAAATGATTCAACATTGTACTCATTAGCTGCAAACTTTCTAATTCCTTAAGAAGTTCCATAACAACGGTTGCTATGCTGGTTGTTTAGACCAGAGCGACCACCATGTTGGAACTGTGACGTCAGGGTTAACGCACCTATATCAGTTTAAACTGCAGATTGGCAGTTATACTGCAGATGTCGTGAATATTGGGTATTACAATCTCCGGTTTTCGTAAAGCGACGCTTAACGGTCCAGTAAACTTAAGCGCAGGATCCATACGGTTTAAACTGGAGATTACAATTCTAACCTTACAATATATCTTGTTGACAGCACACGCCAAAAATTATTATTCGAATAAAATTAGTTTGTTGATAGAAATAGAAGATATATTTGACTTATTTGATGGTGTGTTATTATCTGATGACGATGTGTAATTGAAATGCCCCGTCGACCTAGGGTAGGTATTAATAAAGTATACAATAACATCTCAAATGAAAATTAAGAAACCTAGGTAATTTATCAATACCTAACATTAGAAAATATATTACAGGTATTTCGAGAAAGAATGGATCACTTTGAAAGATGGGATGATATGGAATTTATCGATCGGTTGCGACTATCCAAACAAAGTGTTCGAGAGCTATTAAACCAAGTCGAAATAGCCTTTCTCACTGACCGGTGAGCTTTATTATTTTTTTATTAGCTGATTAATAACAAGTGCTAGTACTTATAAGCTTTTATTAAAATGTATTTTTAGAAACAATGTAGTAATTGTGGGATTCCGGATATGCGGTCAGAAATTGTTTGAAGACCCCTTTAGCAAACCCTGCAACTAGAGCTGAACAGTTATACAACGAATCCCAAATTCGGACAAGAAATGTTGTCGAAAGATCGTATGGGGTTTGGAAGCGTAGATTTCCAGTGCTTTCGCTTGGTATGAGAGTGAAAATGGAGACGATTCAAAATATGATAGTGGCAACAGCGGTTTTGCACAACATCGCTATTGATAACAATGATCTTCTACCAAATCACATTGAAAATAATAATAATGATGAAGGTGGCCAAGAACAAATTATCGACATAGGAGGCAATAGGCACATGGTCAGAAGAAATTTAATATTAAATTATTTTGCAAATTTGATTTGAACAAAACAGTCTTAACTCTATTTATTTAACGTTTCAGAATACAATATTTATTAACAAGAGTCTTAATTCTATTTACCTATAAGCTGTGTATAATTATGTGTATAATAATTGCTGATCCAACAATAGAATTTTTTTTTAATTCCTGCACACTTAAACTATGTTGTAGTTCTTGCATCTCGAGTTCCCTTTTTTGTAAAACCTTTTTATGCTCCATGTCCTGTTTCAGCGACTCCTGTTGCAACTTTATCAGCTCTAGTTTCGCCTCGGATAAAGTATTTATTTTTATTCGGCAATCTGTTAGTGCATTTTTATAAGCACCACCACCTGTCCGGAACACTTGTTGTTTCTCCTCAACAAATTTCTTTTTGTTTTTTTTTTTAATTTTCGTATTTGCCTCGGAGGTTTTTACAGGTTCGTAGCATTGTGCCACTTTTCGCATTAAATTCGGCTTCAATTTTCTGCCATGTGCTTTCTTTCTTCTTCCAAGTGACTGCATCCGTAGTTTTATTTTCCACCACATTCTTATACTTCGTCACTGTTGAAAGCAGAAGCGTAATTTCCATGTCTGTGAAATTTGGGGGTCTTTTTTATCTTGATCCATAACCTTAAACATTTTATATTTATAAATACCACAAGAACATCCACAAAAATAACTTTGTTCTTAGGTTGTTAGTATCACTTACCGAAATAGTTTGAATATAATTATATAACCACAAATAAAATGTACAAACAACAATATTATTTACACAATCGTCTTTTATATATTATATATTAATAATAATAAAAGGCAATTTCAACAGGTATTTATTTTTATTTTGGCTTTATACGTATTTCGACATACAATATGTCATTAATCAAACAGCATATTGTATGTCGAATATACGTATAAAGGTCCAAAATAAGAAATAATACCTGTTGAAATTGCCTTTTATTATTATTAATATATAAAGTATGAATTTCAACGAAGTAAGGCAGCAAACAATTAACAAATTTTATATATTAACCTCTAAACATGTGCTGATCTTTGAAGTATGTTGTCAATCGCTCGAGTTTTTGACAGATAAATATCTGTGAAGTTGGATATTCAGTGGATAGAAGTACCAACCTTGGTGGTTCTTAGGTTTAACTTAAGCGTCGGTTCAAAATGTATTGTAATACGCTCATAAAATAATCCGAAGTTTAAACTGGCAGTAAAGTTTAATTTTACTGGAAGTTTAAACTAAGATTGTAATACCGGCCCTTATTAACACAGCCACTTGAATTAAATTTTTTAACAACATAGTTAATTCCTTGTCTGCTTACACGTTTATTTAATAACTCTCGAAAATGAATACTTATTTGTTCTGCACTTAATCCACCATAAAAAAGCTCGATTATCTGAATTTTATCTTCGGTATTCGTGTTGGTGAAAACACAACCAAAAACCACACTAGATAAACATTTAGTGATATTCAATTGTTTTACAGGGATACTACGTGAGTTCAACAATTCTCATTGCGTATTTATTTCAAATTAAAATAATAAATTGTAAAATAAGTACTTGTCAATACTGAAACTTTAAATGTATATAAATCTTCAGGATTTTGAGTGTTAATAAACTAATATTGTAAAAATTGGTTTTTGTTGTATGCAGAATGAAAAAGCATCATCAGTTTTCATTTCTATAATTTATTATTTCTTGTACGTTTTTCGAATAAAAGAATAATAACAAATTACTTATATTGTTATTAAATTAAAGATTAATGACAAATAAAATTTAAAAAAAAGTCTTGGTTGTAACGGGGTTCGATCTTGCTGCCAAGAGCCCCTGAGGTTCAGAAGGCCGAACGCTTAACCATTACACCACGGAGGCAAGTCGCGACGACTTTTTAGTTTCCGGATTTTAAATTAATGTTTTGCAAGTAATTACTGAATTTATAATTTCTGAAGAATTGGGATTGTTATTAAGGGTAATATTTTTGGACAGTACGTTAGAATATCTTTTCTATCGATTGCAACTATTAATTTCACCGACTTTTATTCGAGAACGAACTATTTGGCATATTTCAGATTTCCCATACTAATTCCCTATAGCAAATGTTAAAACGAAAACGGTGTATATATAGTTTGAGATGTTGGTTGTTGGGGTAATCGACCGAGGGCAAAAAAATTAAACCACCCTTTGCTATTAAGCTAAGCTTTCGGAAAACTTTATTTCCATCCTCAGAGCCAACTATAAAAACAACAGGTAGAGGAGAAACCTCAAAAACAGCATTACTAAGAATACTTACAAAGCTGGGAGTTTCATAAAATGAACTTGAAACAAACATGACAAAACTACTTGAACAAGACAAGCATCATTGTTAACACTTAGTGTACACCATCACAATTTAGTTAAGAATATAAAATTAATAAATTATTAGAATTAACATTTTAAAAAGAAAATACGCAGTAACGCAAGTTCCGTGAACAAAACACGTGCAAATGCGCCAATGACAGAAGGTCACTAACTAGTACCAACCTAAGATACTAAAAATTCCCTCACTGGGCGGGAAAATTTAAACGGACAACCAAAAAACACCCCCATAATTAGAAGGTATTCCTTGATTGCCCATCCAAATCCCCCCGTCCACAGACGGCCTGAGAAGACAACAACAACCTAACCATTATCCAATTCCATATCTAAGACATGAGAATAAATAACACTAAGCTGATCAACATCAGTTTTTTAATTCATACTTAGGGGTTCTTTGTAAATGTGAAACATTTCCAGAAAAAGTCTGCCTTTGTGATTGTTTACAATATCTAAAATTTTTACACCGTTAAAATCTGGTTGATGGCTTAAACTGTTAGAGTGAATGACTAAGGCGCAGGAATTTTTTCCAATTCTGCAGTCACTTCTATGTTGAGTTAGTCGATTTTTTAACCATTGGCTGATTTGACCAATATATTTCTTATCACAATCATAACATGTGATAAGAAATATATTGGTTTTATGTTCTGTGAGCAATTCTAGTTTCCGTTCTTCAAGTTTTAATAGTTTTGCATTCATTGCCTGCGTACTAATAATAGATCTTTTCCGAGTGGATGGAGTCTGTCGCTGTCGCTGATCAGTTATCTGTGCATTAGCTGATTGCACTGATGCTTGTGGTTGGTTTTCTGGTTCTACCTGCCTATCTTCAGAGTTTTCGTAATACTCTTGCGAGTCTTATAGTACAACTGTAGCAGTTGTTGAGATGAGCGACTTGATAATATATTGCCACTCATCTCATTTGGGGTCATTTGGTCTTTTAATAATAGCAATAAATGTGAGGAACCACCTTCTTCTCCGCTACGAGTTACTGGTATTTTTTTGAGTTCCCTTCTAAATTGATCTCTCAGGTATTTCCATTTTTGTCTAAATAATTTTACGCAGGTAGCAAAATATTAATCATCATTAATAGTATTTTTATTTCGCAGATATCTAGCAACTGGTGCTTCTTTCCGCTCACTGGCATTTACTATTAGAATGGGAAAATCTACATCAGCCAAAATTATAGAAGAAAATAATTTGGGATGACTTACAGACTACATATATGCCAGTTCCGACACAAGAACAACTAAAAACCGTAATAAATCAATTTTCTACGTGTTGGAATTTTCCAAATTGCTTTGGAGCAATTGATGGGAAGCATTGTAAGATAAAGTGTCCTGCAAACACCGGTTCTACCTGTTTCAATTACCATGAGGGAAGCTAATTTTTCCATGTCATTTTCGGTCATGTTAAACAATTGAGTGAGAGTAGCCAAATGTTTCCTGAGGCGGGCACAAGTAAGAGCATCTGGGTTCTTAGCTCCACATTGTGTGGCATACGTTTTCATTGCCTTATAACTGATAATTGGTTGATTGGATTTTGAATTACCAAGAAGATAAATATTGGGTGTTTTAGTATTGTATCTAAAATGGTGGAAATGGTTTTGGACATCTTTAGTGAACAACACTGGTGCACCTCGTCCTCTCTTGCCTCTTATAACAAGTCTTTAAACTATTTATTAAAACTTCTGCTTCCGAAATCGCTTCCGAAAATTCTTCATAACCTTGCAAGTTTTGATTTAGGAATGACGATTTATATGTGTCAATGAGAAGTCTTTGAAGTTCCTCAAGGCGTCTTCTATTTAACAACAAGCTTCTAACAAAAACGTATATGCTTCATCATTACGATTATTTTCTTTCAATTTTGATAATGCCTTATTGGCCATCATAATTTTCAGATTTAAAACCTCCAAAAAGATATTTTGTGAAAGATTTTATATTTTTTACTTCATTAAGAAGTCTGGCCAATTCTCGCATTTTTCTTGAAGCAACCAGAAACTTTTCTCTATTAACTTTCAAATAACTTGAAGCAAATGCACATATGAGCGGGTCTTTCTTAGCGACAAGAGAAATCTGATCAGTTCTCATGCGAGGAAAGACATCGCTTTTTAATTGAGAATCCACTCTCCGATGGCGTAACGAAAAATGTTGATAAGCGGTTAGGGTATTTCCCGAAGAAGCCCATTTATTTGAATTTTGGCGTTGGTGCAATATCCGGCCGCACCGTTAGGATCATAGGAGCTTCGAGAACCGAGTTTCCTGCGTATTCGGCTATAAGGTGGTCCCAGAAAGCTTCCTCCATCGGGTCCTCGAATAAATCCTCATCAATGGTCGTGTTATCTATGCCGAATTGGTCAATCGCTGGCTAAAGTTGGGGTCCACGTCGTGGAGGTCGATTTCGCCCTCGTGGGGAAGACGTTGTAGTCTTATGTTATTTGCGGCTAGTAGGGGGATCTGGTACATCGCACTCCGTGTCAAGGCCAGGTCTAGGTGAATCTCAGGGATGCGTGAAAAATGCAAAATTTACAGTCATCGTGTATATGCTGTCCGCTTCGTCCTGCATATCGTGTAGATTGAACAGCGAAACACGTATGCATGTCGGGCACCATGCAGTTGGATCTTGGACAAAAAGGACTTGGTTACATGAGGCACACTTACATACAATACTCTGTATTACGATAATAAATGTATGAATCTGTGTTTCTTTTTTGTTATTTTTACTATGTTTTAATATTACTCTAATTTGCATATTTTTGATTCGCAACAACAACAACAAAAGCAACAACAATAACAAAAACAACAGCAGCAACAGTGGACAATTTAATAAATGCTGTATAAGTTATTAGTTATGGCGTTGGTGCAACATCCGGCCGCACCGTTAGGATCATAGGAGCTTCGAGAACCGAGTTTCCTGCGTATTCGGCTATAAGGTGGTCCCAGAAAGCTTCCTCCATCGGTTCCTCGAATAAATCCTCCTCAATGGTCGTGTTGTCTTTGTCGAATTGGTCAATCGCTGCTAATGTTGGGGGTACACGTCGTGGAGGTCGTTTTCGCCATCGTCGGGAAGACGTTGTAGTCTTATGTTATTTGCGGCTAGTAGGGGGATCTGGTACATCGCTCTCCGCGTCAAGGCCAGGTCTAGGTGACCCTCAGGGATGCGTGAAAAATACAAAATTTACAGTCATCGTGTATATGCTGTCCGCTTCGTCCTGAATATCGTGTAGATTGAAAAGCGAAACACGTATTCATGTCGAGCACCATGCAGTTGGATCTTGGACAAAAAGGACTTGGTTACATGAGGCACACTTATATACAATACTCTGTATTACGATAATAAATGTATGAATCTGTGTTTCTTTTTTTGTTATTATGTTTTAATATTACTCTAATTTGCATATTTTTGATGCGCAACAACAACAAAAGCAACAACAACAACAATAACAAAAACACCAGCAGCAACAGAGGAAAATTTAATAAATATTCTACAAGTTATTAGTTATGGCGTTGGTGCAATATCCGGCCGCACCGTTAGGATCATAGGAGCTTCGAGAACCGAGTTTCCTGCGTATGCGGCTATAAGGTGGTCCCAGAAAGCCTCCTCCATCGGGTCCCCGAATAAATCCTCATCAATGGTCGTGTTATCTTTGTCGAATTGGTCAATCGCTGGCTGATGTTGGCGGTCCACGTCGTGGAGGTCGTTTTCGCCATCGTCGGGAAGACGTTGTAGTCTTATGTTATTTGCGGCTAGTAGGGGGATCTGGTACATCGCTCTCCGCGTCAAGGCCAGGTCTAGGTGACCCTCAGGGATGCGTGAAAAATACAAAATTTACAGTCATCGTGTATATGCTGTCCGCTTCGTCCTGAATATCGTGTAGATTGAAAAGCGAAACACGTATTCATGTCGAGCACCATGCAGTTGGATCTTGGACAAAAAGGACTTGGTTACATGAGGCACACTTATATACAATACTCTGTATTACGATAATAAATGTATGAATCTGTGTTTCTTTTTTTGTTATTATGTTTTAATATTACTCTAATTTGCATATTTTTGATGCGCAACAACAACAAAAGCAACAACAACAACAATAACAAAAACACCAGCAGCAACAGAGGAAAATTTAATAAATATTCTACAAGTTATTAGTTATGGCGTTGGTGCAATATCCGGCCGCACCGTTAGGATCATAGGAGCTTCGAGAACCGAGTTTCCTGCGTATGCGGCTATAAGGTGGTCCCAGAAAGCCTCCTCCATCGGGTCCCCGAATAAATCCTCATCAATGGTCGTGTTATCTTTGTCGAATTGGTCAATCGCTGGCTGATGTTGGCGGTCCACGTCGTGGAGGTCGTTTTCGCCCTCGTCGGGAAGACGTTGTAGTCTTACGTTATTTGCGGCTAGTAGGGGGATCTGGTACATCGCACTCCGCGTCAAGGCCAGGTCTAGGTGACCCCCAGGGATGCGTGAATAATACAAAATTTACAGTCATCGTGTATATGCTGTCCGCTTCGTCCTGTGTATCGTGTAGATTGAACAGCGGAACACGTTTGCATGTCGGGCACCATGCAGTTGGATCTTGGACAAAAAGGGCTTGGTTACATGAGGCACACTTATGTACAATACTCTGTATTACAATAATAAATGTATGAATCTGTGTTTCTTTTTTTGTTTTTATTTACTATGTTTTAATATTACTCTAATTTGCATATTTTTGATACCAACAACAACAACAATAACAAAAACAGCCGCAGCAACAGAGAAAATTTAATAAATACTGTACAAGTTATTAGTTATGGCGTTGGTGCAATATCCGGCCGCACCGTTAGGATCATAGGAGCTTCGAGAACCGAGTTTCCAACGTATTCGGCTATAAGCCCCAGAAAGCCTCCTTCATCGGGTCCTCGAATAAATCCTCATCAATGGTTGTGTTATCTATGTCGAATTGGTCAATCGTTTATGTTATTTGCGGCTAGTAGGGGGATCTGGTACATCGCACTCCGCGTCAAGGCCAGGTCTAGGTGACCCTCAGGGATGCGTGAAAAATACAAAATTTACAGTCATCGTGTATATGCTGTCCGCTTTGTCCTGCATATCGTGTAGATTAAACAGCGGAACACGTTTGCATGTCGGGCACCATGCAGTTGGATCTTGGACAATTTTAAGGAGCACTAAGGGATTCACAAATCGTTGGTAAGCGGTGATATGAATTCCAGTTTGCATCGCACAAACGCGACTCTCATTGGGCTGATTTTTTCACATAAAGCCTTTCGATTATCGTCTTTTCTATACTTAAAGCCAATACATTCTAGAAGGCGCCGCAAACGTGTTTACGACGTTTCTAATAGAGCCTTTTCTTTTAATTCATTTTGAAGCGATTCGATTGTCACCGGTTTTCTCTCCGCATATAAATGATATACCACATCTCGCACTTCCGCTTTGGTTGAGTCTGGGAGATCTTCAGTTTTGCTTTTAGAACGTGACCTCTTAATCGTACTAGTTAAAGGTAGTCCATCGTTTTCATTTTTAACAATTCTCTGGACGGTACTTCTGCTAATCTTGAGTGCATCAGCAACCCGTTATTGCACTGCGAAGATGTTAATTAAAGGACCCATGTTATCTTTCTCTCGCTCGAAATATTCTATAAGATTTAACACAAACCGTTGGGAATGTTCATTTAAAACTTTTCCCGGCATTTCTTCACTAACTTCACTAACTAAAGAATTTCAGAAACCCTAAGTACGGCTTCTTTGCACCACCCAATTCAAAAGGAAAATGGGAACACATTCTACAATTACAGCATTTTAACACTATTATACAGGGTGTCCCAAAACTCCTGGGACATAGAGCTACCACGTATTCTAGAAGTCAAAAGAAGTCGATTGGACCCAACTTTGTCATATACCAAAATGTACCGTTTGCCCGTGAGAGGAGTTCAGAGTTTACTTAAAAAATCACATTTTTGTATGCTGTTCAGAAACGTGTGAACCAATTTTAATGAAATTTGGTACCTGGGCACTTCAAAGGAAGCCATTACTTTCAGTAACGAAAGAAACCCAAAGAAAATTGGCAAAGGGTTAAAACCACCCCCACCTCGTGATAAATTTGTTCAGAATTTTTTTAAGGATGATGATACGATTCTGTTTTTTTAAGGTGAAGACTTATTCATTAGCTTCATTTTTTGACTCTTGTAAAAACTCCGTAATTCGTATAGTTTCGAAGAAAAAAAATGTTTACTCAAACACTGATAACCGATATTATTATTACAGATTTAATTGTATTACAAAATTTAGTTGGCCGTAGACACAAAAATAAAATTTTTTGTCCCCTACCAATCCATCTACCAGCAAATTGTTCATTTAGATATTCTCTTACGGTACGTGCAAAATGAGGTGGTGCACCGTCGTGCATGAAAAACATGTTTTGGCGTAAATTAAGGGGCAAGTCTTCTAATAACTCTGGCAAAGTTTTTTGGAGAAAAAGAACGTAACTAGCGCCATCCAGACGATCGGGCAATCGGAACGGTCCAACCAAAAAATTGTCGATAATTCCGACCCAGACATTAATTTTAAATTCTCGTTGATAATGTCTAGCTTTAACAGCATGTGGATTTTCATCTGCATAAATATGTTCATTGTATAGGTTTGTCATGCCACGACGCGTAAAACAAGACTCATCAATAAACAAGATATTAGTATGGAATCCATCGTCGACTACTCTGCGCTCCCGAATAATTTCTGCAAAATTTAAACGTGATTCGTGGTCAAGTGGCAATAATTCTTGAACTGGCTGGATGTGAAAAGGACGAATTAATTGATCGGCAAGGATCCGACTTACAGTGCTTTTTGGAATCCCAGTTTCACGTTGCAACATTCTGGTACTGATCTCAGGATTGTTATCAATCCTTTGAAGAACTGCTTCTTCCACAATGGGTATTCGGGCTTGTCGAGGTCTTCCAGTGTTAAATCTGGCTGGCTGCAAACTTCCTGTTTCTCAAAGACGACCTTCGATACGAGCAAAAGTTTTGTGATTTGGAATTCTTCGATTTGGATATCTCTCTTGATACACGCGGACACTCTCGCGGCGGTTATCTTGATAGTATCCAAGAACTAATAACATGTCGGTCTGCTCATTGAAAGGGAAATCCATATTTGACAGCGGCAAAAATAACAGCAGCAACAACAATAATAATTAAAGCAGCAACGATGGTTACAATAACAAAAAAGAATACAAAAGCAACAAACAGTGAACAATTATTGAAAAGTTTACTGTCAACAATCAACTGAGATGATTATGAATTTGTTTCCTATCAAAATTATCACCTTTGTTTTATTTTTGTGTCTACGGCCAACTAAATTTTGTAATTCAATTAAACCTGCAATAATAATATCGGTTATCAGTGTTTGAGTAAATATTTTTTTTTCTTCGAAACTATATGAATTAGGGAGTTTTTACAAGAGTAAAAAAATGAAGCTAATGAATAAGTCTTCACCTTAAAAAAAACATAGAATCGTATCATCATCCTTAAAAAAATTCTGAACAAATTTATCAGGGGGTGGGGGTGGTTTTAACCCTTCTCCAATTTTCTTTGGGTTTCTCTCGTTACTGAAAGTAGTGGCTTCCTTTGAAGTGCCCAGGTACCAAATTTCAGTAAAATTGGTTCATACGTTTCTGAACAGCATACAAAAATGTGATTTTTTAAGTAAACTTTGAACTCCTCTCACGGGCAAACGGTACATTTTGGTATGTGACAAAGTCGGGTCCAATCGACTTCTTTTGACCTCTAGAATACGTGGTAGCTCTATGTCCCAGGAGTTTTGGGACACCCTGTACATCACTAATCACAGTCTTTTGCTTCCAACACACCTGCATTTATTTTAACCATAGATTTTTGGGCACAAAAACAGTGCAAAACTTACGGTACAGTTCTGGCAAGAAATACAAAATTAAAATCTTTGGGTTTTAATAAAAAAAAATCGTTCAACTAAACTTGATTAATGAGTTAAATGATACACAATTGCCAATTCAGTATCCTAACATGTTTCATTTCAACACCGTTGTTGTAATTCAATAGTTTGTAAAGAATGGGAAGATTCTAATAACAAACACACAAACAATTAAGCACTCCAAGATTCGTTTGACGTGGGATTTTCCACTTAGACTACTTCCCGTTAGAGTCCTGGGGTTAATTTTACCTGTTTTGTTCCACTTAGACTCCTCATTTACCAGAATTGTTATAAATGTTCCACTTATATTCCTGGATATCATTTATTTAAAAAAAACTACAAGATATTACGATTGAAGGTTTGTTTAGCAAAGTTCTTGTACATATTCGTATTTTGTTCAAACATTATATAATTGTTATTGTAACGGGGTTGGTTATACTAACATAAATGTGAAAAATATTTCCTGCTGTTATTTGTTTTTGTAAATTATAAACCTACCACCATGACAAGAAAATAACAAGAAATGTTACTTGATGGTATTATCGGGTATTAGATCTTCTCTTTAAGTTAATTAATAGGAGTTATTTTAAGCCAAATACAATTTAAATCTCTGTTAGTTATATTTAGATTTCAAAAATTTAATTTTGTTTTTATACCGTATCTTTGCATGTAGAAAATAAAACTTTTCATTATTTCGTTTTTTTTAATGATAAGTGAACAAATAAAATTTTAGTGCAAAACATGCTGAGAATATTTAAAAAGAAATAAACTTGACTACAAGCTGCCACAAGGCAAATTATATTTTGGCCACAACCATGCAGTTACAATTTAAAAAATTGAAAAGTGGAATATTATAGTAAATAAAGTAAGGGTAGCATGGGACCAGAGGAATCTAGTGGAAACTCTTATCAAGTAATTTAATCACTTTGGATATATATTTTAAAATTTAACCCAGTAGTCTAAGTGGAACAAGTCTAATTTAGTCGACCACAATAGCTTGTGAAGTCAAAGTAAGTCTAAGCTAAAGTTTAATGAAAGAAAAAGTCCCCATTGACCTTCTTGTACATGAGTTAACTTGGGTGCGATAGTACAGATGGTTTTTTTTTCCAGTTTTCACTTGAAGGTTATAATTTGGCGAACTTTATATAATAGCAAACACGAATACTATCCCTCCTAGAATCACAACGCCATTGAACATTTGTTGAAGCCAGTTGCCCACTGTGTTCAGATATCTAAGGAGTTATTTGCGTATATTTATACTGGGCTATTTATGGACATGTTCATTATTTTGTTCCCCTTTAGGAACCCACAAGTCGTGGGCTATCTTTTGATGTTTAATATAAACCTTCCTCCCGGAACATTCCGAGTCCCGCATCTGATTTATTTTGAGGAAGTATGATGTGTGGATAGGTCCTGCTGTTGCATGACACGTGAGGGAATGCTGAACGACCTGGAAGTTTTATTTAGGGCCGCTATCCCATACCTGGCGGCTTTTCTCGGCTGCCATACGGCGTAAGAAATAGGAAAGGACAAGTATAAAATGCGAGCAGGGATGAATAACGCGTTTACGATGACAGCTCGTAAGAAACATTTCAGTGGCTGTAATTATTATGGGAGTAGTCTAGTGTGTGGCAGCTTTGTGATTAAAATTTAGAATTCGTAGTGAGAAAATTAACCGTTGTGCTCCGGACGGGCGAGTGGAGTGCGATGATGGATGCTCCCAAAGTTATGTGTAAAAGTCGTTAATAATACTCAAAACCGGCGCTTACCTTAGTAGTTATAATAATTCTCCGCATCTTTGGGGAGTTCAAAGTTCTTGGTGTAACGAGATAGCGAGAAATAGATACCGGAGGAAATTTGTCTTAGAAACGCGACGAGGGGGCGCATCGAGAAGTAGCTGTGTATATGAGGGCACCCGCCTTGCAAATATCCCCAAAACAAACTCATCGCAACAAAGTTTGGGGAAATTGTGTGCTTTATTCACCTTCCGCCGTCACCGGCCTGTGCGTCTGACAAACGACCGACGCCTAGCACCGCATTTGTTATACCTGGCGTAATATAGGACTGTATCAGAAATTGCACGAATAGAGATTTGTCTTCGGATGACGTTGCTGAATTTGCCGCCATCACAACTCGTTCTTATCGTAATATCACGCAAATTTGGACACGTTAACCACGTCGTCCTATTCCGTTACGGATATTACTACATAAATACCTTTTGAACACCCCATAAATAAGCCGATCACGATCTCACAGTTACTTACACTACCACAAAATTGTCATAATGTTAAAGACCCATACCGAAATACACATATCTGATTTCACCACGCCCAAACTTGGGAAGACTCTTATGGAAGCTTTCTGGAGAGATTTTGCCTTGCAATTAAAAATCTGTAATAATTGTATTTACAATCTAGAATGCAGTTAACAAATTTTGAAACAACTCGTACACATTTCTTGGCTGTATTAATTCTATGGCTATTCATTTACCGGTAGGTACCACGTTATAGAAGTTGATCTATCAGTCGTCTAACTTTAAAGCACTGATAAATGTGCAATTCTGTTACAGTATAAGCGATATATTCAAGCATAATAGTAAAGGATTGAGGTTGCGAAATGTAAGCAGAACTTTAAACCAGCGCAATAGTAATTTAGAGCAGAACGCATGCAATATTATGGGTAAAAATTCCTGTTTTAATAAATTTTATAACGATTGTTTGAGAACCACATACTTCTATTCTTTTGCTAGTAATTGCATCAAAAGTCATGCAAGAGTTTCCTTGTTTTTTTATCAATATGCAAAAAATGTAAATATCGCAAAGTAATATTGTTCACTTTTAACATGTTCTAGTTTTTCACATTTATTAACGTGATTGTATTGTAATGCTAAATTATTATGGGCACTTAAATTGGTAATAACCTAAATTCAGAGTTTTGCACCAATGGAATTATTAACTATGCACAGTTGGAAGAATTTAGTGATTTGATAACAACAGGAACAAAAAAAGTAAATCTTATAAATGCAATCATGATTATTACATATTCAAAATGAAGACCGTATTGAAACCGAAATCCTGTAAAATAGAAACTTTTTCAACAATGTGCATCGCCATGGTAATTAGGACACTAAGCTGCTGTGCATCTCTTACTTAGTTTTTTAAGATATCTCTGCGTACAGAATGCTGCTAGATTTTATCCAAACCGTTTAGAAAGAGGGTCCTAGAAATATTTTAAATATTTCATAAAACTTTGTTAGACAACAGCAAGTTGCCAGATTCTTTTTTCACATTAAAACCTTTGGAAAAAGAGCCTTGGAAATGATTTAAATACGTTGCTAAGCTTTACCGAATAACACCAAGTAATGTAACATCAAGCCTGTTCGCCATTTGTTTGGATACCCTGTATGAACCAAGTTGTAGAATGCGAAGCTTTGATATGTGGCACGGCTTTAATGTTTCAAATTTTTCTAAATTGTAGAAACTGCAGAAGTGAGCTTTGTTGTACTGGAGTTTACTTCTCCGCTTTAAGAATTTCTTCTTTCAACCTAACTATTCTGAATGTTTTATTATTACTCAAATTGTGAGTCGCAAAATGCAAATTGTAGTCCCCTACGCATTGAACTCCATGCAATAAAAACATGAATAGGTATCATAAAACACAAACTGCGATAAACATCAGCGCTTCTCTTACACTGAAGCATCGAAGTACCTTTCTCCCTTGCAAGTAAACAAATTTACGTATTTTTCAACCAAAGTTTTCATCTATGGCAATTTCTATGATTCTTGGAAAACGATTATTGTCGTCAGTGTCTACTTACATTCATCTACTATATCCTTGTGTGTCCTTAAGTTAGAAGAAGCAGATGACAGAGAGAAGAGGCCGCTACTCAGTAATAGGGCGAAAATGCCGTTAACGAAAACGACGACTACATGCTTAGATTTTTTTTTAAATTTTCAGTATAACTTTATAACCAAGGCGATATTAAAATGCATACAATAAATGTAACGCCTGCTTTTATACTTTGTAAGTCTTCTGAAAGTCATTTTTTTTTTGGAATCGAAATTAGGTTTTCTAATCTCTTGCGTGGGTTTGATATATTTTCAATAAAAATTAATAATTTTCTTTCCACTTCTTCACACACAAATATTCTTGAATAGCCACGTCATAATTGGGACTGTTTAAGCGTTCTTTCAAAAAGTCCGGTCCAGTTCGATGCTACTGCATTATTAGTATCCAACCATTGCAGACGGAAAAGGTTTTTCTGAATTTTATCATACCGTAATATTATATCAATTACGAAAATCGATTCTAGCCACATTAAACTTGTTACGTTAATTCACAGCATATTATTTAACAAAACCTAATAGCTTCCACAAATGTTTTTTCTACAAATAAACTTTGGTGGGTTTTTAGTTGACACTGACTATGGGTAAGTAGTTCACATATTTGAATATGCGTTAAAATCATCTAGTATAATATATCATACATCGATAATTGTGTGGTACAATTTGAATCATCACAATCAAGGTTTGAGTTTCCGTAGTTGTCAACTTTAAAGCCCCCGTTCGTAAGTTTTTGCTTGACGAGCCGTTATTTGTTTATTACAAAAATATCCCACGGCTACTTTCTTCTTTTTGATAGTAAATTATCGCTCAGATTAGTGATTAAAATTAAATAGTAATTTCTGATTATTTTTGCCCATACTCTACGTAATCTACCACAATTATCACATCCTTAGCCCACAAATCAAAAGCCTGTAAGAATTTCGGTTTGGTGACATGTCGTCATTCAATCGACTGTTTTGCAATCTATGGACTGTAGAAATGTGTTAAAACTGTTATGCTTCTCTATGATGCGATCTAAATATCAATAAGAGTACAATTTTCTAGGAGACTGCGAACACTTCCCTATTTTTGAACAGCATTAAAATAGTGTATAATTCGTTTTGCGGCAACTTCTGCATTTCCACATCATAACGAGTAAAGGTAATAAAGATATGTTTGGAGCTGCTGCTTCGTATTTTAAACTAATTTGATCTCGTGTACGGCATCAATCTGTTTGCCATTAAAAAAAAGAACAATGTAAATTGTAATGGTTCGATATTCAAACTTTTCAATAGAGAAACTACATCATACCTGGTGTCTTCATACCAATACTACGTTTAATATCAATAATGTATTGTGGTTTGGTGGAAAATATGTGGCAGCTATAAAACTTCCAAAAAATGTCAGCATAAGGTTTAATTCTTCTCCGTGCAGGAGCTGATCAACTTCTAACTGGCTTAAACGCAAGATGTCGAAATTCCTTTTGAAGCAATATCAACTTTGTTCTTGCCTCTAGTTTTCTGTGTGATTTTTTGCACATCTCACTTACAGAAATGTAGAGTAGCAGCGCATCAGAGGTATCTTTAATTCCCAAGTGCGCTTTCAACAGGATTAGCGCAACTACCTCAAGGGAAGTGCACTTTACCGCTCTGATTGAGAATGAGTTCTACGTATGAGTGTTGCATTTAGTTTTTTACGAGCTCTTGCTTGAAGTTTTACATAAAATTGAAGAACAACTTAGCGTGTACTGTTACTCAAACCAACGTCTCGTCAGTTATGCTTTTGTTACAATTTCAGTGTACTGCCTTTACATAAATTCATACTGTTTTTCAATTAACCTTGTGAAAACTATAAGATTTAGAATATTTGAGCGCGCACGTGAACGTTCGAACGTGCGATAAAGCTATTTTAATAAAACTTGAAGAATTGATTACTGTATTGAATTACTAATGCTGATATTTGATATCAGAAGGGCAGTAAACGTGAAAAACGTTCTTAAAAACTATCCTCCTTTAGTAACAATGACGTCAGCATCTTTCTTTACATAGTGAATATCTACAGTTGGCTTACTCTCGCATAATAACAGGTGATTACCTAAAATTATAATACTATTATATTATAATTCCCTTCTGGATATCAATATAATAAAGCGTTAAAAAACCTGTCATATAAGCCCTGGTTTTCATAAGTTTACATAAGCAGTTATTTTCTTAGTTATCACGCCCTAAGGCTTCTTTGAGACACATATTTCATTCTATTACAAGCCCTGCTGAATACGCCATATGTCTTTCTAAACACTCTTCAATTAATTAGACATTTCAGCGCAATTAACACATTTCTGTAAGTTTCGGAGTACCGTTTGTTCCTTCAATCTATGAGTTGTTTATGTTCATCTAAATTGTTTATACAGAAAATATAAAGTTACGTACTATGGTACAATGTTAAAAACAAATCGTATGATGTTAAACTGCAAGTCCTTATAGGAAAAGCAATCGCTGCATTCTGGCTTATAAAATGAAATTGTTATGTTGCTTTATCATATTGCATTGCATCGATGTTACCTTATTGTCAAAATATACACTGAATAAAATAATTGAATACCTTAAAGAAATATGCGCTATTCTATTTCCAATCATTGCTATCCAGACACCTATCTTTTTGGAATACCAGATTCTCATGATTCGGAAATTAACAAATCTTCTCCTATGGAACCATTGTGGAGGTCGACTGGCAAGAGCTCTTGAACTATTGTCCCTCAAAAACGATAAAGCTATAAACCTTAGCGCAAAATTACACGGCACTTTCTCACATATACCTCCACTTATTGTGAAGGGTGACGAGTTGAAGCTTTTGGGTCATTTTTCATTATTTTTTTACCACCTAGGCTTTCTACAATACGTACTAGATGATCATCTACTCTTTCGTTCTACACTTTCTGTTTCATACCATTCTTGCCTCAAACTCAAATATGAGCTTAGCTCTGATATTTATTAAGCCACGTGGGAATTTGCTGCATTATCGGAACAGTTTGTGGAATTGTGTTTTGGACAATCGTGAAGTACAGAGTGTGTTTAAGAGGTTGAATTCGGATTTGTATAGTGTGTTTATAAAGGCAGAACATGTTTGGACAGTTACGCCGATAATATTTGAACATTTTTATATTTATTATTTATCCGTCAAAATAAGAATTTCAATTTTGTAATTTGATCCTAGTAT
>JABXWE010104207.1:0-30679 GCA_014611495.1 Limonius californicus | reverse complement strand
GATGTGGAAACGAGTATAAAATCATGCCGTAAACATCTTTGAGATCATTTGTTCGTTTAAACATACATAATATGAGTCTACAAGATTGTTGGCAAAGAAAGGGGTCCCATCATCATTTACCTTGTATTCTATCTTTCCAAAACCATAAACACTCGAGGATAAGGTAATATTATAATCTAGTTGAATAGTATATTATTGTTTCAGGTATTATGTCTTTCTAATAATGTTCTTATCAAACGAGTTAAACCAACATCCAGAGGAGAATATCTGTGTACAGTAATATTCCACACCAATCGCGCATGGAAAAATTGTCTATGTCTAAGAAAAGCGGACATCATTTGTGGATGTTGAATAGGGACATCGTTCTTGGTTGCTCAAAGAGGACATCATTCTTGGAAGCTCGAGGAGGACATCATTCTTGGAAGCTCGAGATGGACATCATTTTTAGTTGTTGGTGAGGGACACCATTCGTGGGTGTCAACGGGGCGCTATTCGTGGTTTTCAACGGGGACGCAATTTATGGATGTCACCGGGGACACTATTCGTGGTTCTCAACGGGGACGCTATTTTTGGATGTCAGCGAAGACACTATTCGTGGATGTCAACGGCGCCACTGTTTGTGGATGTCAACGAAGACACTATTCAGGCAAGTCAACGGGGACACTATTTGTGGATGCCAACGGGGACATTATTCGTGGATGTCAACGGGGACACTATTCGTGGATGTCAAAGGTAAAACTATTCGTGGATGTCAGAGGGGACACTATTTGTAAAAGTCGATGGAGACACCGCCCGTAGATGTTAACAGGGACACCAAGTGGATGTGGTCACTAATAGTATGTTGATAAGCCGGAGAAAATCTTCCGAATAAAAGGTATGACGATGAGATTTTGTTAATTGAATAAGAGAACCATCAAAAAAAGTGTAATTTGCTTATTGAGCATAAGACTTGCTTTATTGATCATTTTCTCACTTCCTACATATGAGACCGGATGTGGCTTTATACAAACCTACTCTAGCTCCTGCTTTGGTCTGTGAGCTGGCTGTAAATCGGACAACGCCGTTAGGGCTGAACAGTTCTTAAGGTTTCTTTCAGTAATTTCTGTTAGAGGTGGTTGTTGTGTAGCCTTTATGGGGGAGGCCCTTGCCCAACAATGGGATGTTGCGGGCTAATAATAATAATAGTAATAATAATATTAACGCAATGTAAAATACATGGAATTGATAAATAGAAAAACCATTACTGGATCAATACTGCTTCTTAAGGATTTTTCTGATCTAATAAATCAGAATCAACTTCTAATTGCTTTCGAGATAAACATTAATTGCGAACAACCTTAGTCAAAGTGGCATAAATAAGCAAAACGACACAGTAAGTATTGTCATGAAGTGGCACATTCACTATTATTGGATCTCTTTGTAATTGTGTATTTTTTATCTAATAGGTTAAATTACACAAATAACCATTGTAAAATTTTGCTTATAATATCTGTCTTTGTCTGCAGTTGATAGCAGTCAGTGACGGAACGCTATAAAGAGTCGAGGAGTCAGGGTGGTATCTTAATCCAAGCATAAGAAATGTTTATTTCGTCAATATACATCGTACGATAAGATAATCAAGCCAGTTCTACGTTGCCACAACTTCCCGGTAGAATATAGACTGCAGCGGTAAGCAGGCGGGTTAAGGAGGGATGTAGAAGTTTGCGTTCTGAACACAGAATTAAAGTCAGCCGTTATCTGGTTCCGCTGGTAAATCACGCAGGTGAGCGTCGAACTGAAACGTATGATGAATAAAATAAGTAACCTTTCAAATAAGCCTTTTCCCGCATATTCGTTTAAGGAATATCTTTAAATAAAGCAATTAAGTAGACCATTGCTTGATTTAGCTTTTTAAAAAAAAATTGTTTGCTTCTAGCGCTTTGAATTCTAACGAGCAAACCACCAGATTTAACCGAAATATTTATTTATAAAAACAACTGGATATGGTATTATGACGAAATGCACGCATTATTTAGTTTCTATGTGTTGTCTTTGGGGGCGAAGTTACGTGGATGAAAAATGGTGTCACAGATTTAATGTATAAACATTGTAGGGGTGTTCTCGATGAGTGGTATAATCATTGATTGCTTTGAAGTAATATCTTTCAATCAATCAGTATGTTTCCTACCTTAATTTTTTATGGTAATTTTATCGGTATTTGATCACTTTTATGTTTCAAAATTTGTTGTTAGCTGGTAAAATTACTAGTTATGCTATTCTTCGTTAAAAGTAGCTAACTAAACTAGGTTACTGTTAAGGTAACTATTCTCGCTACTTTTTACTCGAAGTGCACATACAATATCTTGGAAGGAGAGGGGAAGGAAAACTATGCGACGGTGTAGGAAAAGAAAGACGAAAGGGGTAGCGGAAAGAAAAGGGAAAACGAAAAACGCAGAAGAGAAAAGGGTAAAGGACGGTGAAAAAAAAAGTAAAACATGAAGGGAAAGGAAAGGAGAAAAGTAGATAGAGATAAGGAACGGGGTTAGAAAAGAGAATGGCATAGACATGGGCATGGGCATGGGCTTCGGTATGGGCATGGGCTTTGGCGTGGCCATAGGAATAAGCACAGGCGTAAACATAGACGAGGCAAAGGTAGAGGAAAACGCAGAGGGACAGACAAAGGGAGAATGTATGAGAAATGTGCGAAGGAAGGAGAAGAGAAAGAGCAAGTAAAAATGAATTGATAAGGATGAAGGTTGACTGTGACAGCACAATAAGTATTTCTACTTAAACACACAGTTTATAATATTTACTACACTAAATTCCAAATAATAAAAAGTATCAATCAAGAAGAATACGGTAATAGAAACGTGGGCAAAAAAGCAGGAATAAACCCATTTAAATCAATATCGCCAATAATTCCAATAAGCTAATAATAAAAACAACATAAAAAAACTCCATTCCGTGTAATCTTACAATTAAAGGAACAATAACTTGATACTTTTCCCAGACGTAAGGACAAAACTAAAATATTCGAATATAATGTAGGACGTACAGGATTAAATGTTATTACTAAAGATTCTGCATTTTTTACCACCTTTGTGGTGTAGTTAGTGCTTCCGAGAATCTTTTAAGTCTTAATTCTGCCCTGCCCTACTGTTAAATTTTTAAATGGCGTAAATTTTCATTCTCCATGTTAGAAAAAGGAATGGGATTTCCGTCTCTCTGGATCTATTTTGAAATAGGCATTATTATGTTTTCATTATGGACTTTCATTTAATGTGGTTTCTACGATTTCAATAGAGAGCTACTAGTTTGGGACGCACTGTTTAGTGCCATGGCTACTCTCCATTATAGTAATATTAAAACATAGAGGAGAGTCGGGTAAATTGAACCGTCTGGTAAATTGGACCACCTCGGTTTTAGGTACCTGTTTAAATCAAAGAGGCTTCATCTTGTGTTGGGGTAGTGTACTTGATGCAAGAAGTTTACCCACATAATGTTGAAGGCAGTAGCGTCTTGACATGATTGGCGTAACCGTGTTTAGTTTTTACGCGCTTGATTGTAAAATTTTGTTTAATTCAACGAGAAGCAGGACGGCTATTGTTAAGGTATGTTAATATTTTTCTTATCGACCATATTTCTCATTCATTAAGCTTTAATTTGACATGCAACTTAATTCTATGGTGTGGACGTAGAAATGATAATTAACCTAAGTTCAATAATTATGTGATCGGATAAATTGGACCGATGACGGTTTGCTAAATTGGACCAGTCCAATTAACCAAACTGCAATTATTTTTTGTGTTTCATTATAGAAAATGTCCAAAAGAGGCCATTACGGTAAGTGGACTCAGCAGTAATTAGAATTAGCAGTACAGGCTGTGTCAGAGAAAAGGATTGGCCTTAACGCAGCAGCTCGTCAATATGAAGTGCCAAAAGTAACCCTCAAAAGACATGAGGAAAAAAATAAAAGAAATAAAATCAGAGCTCTTGGAAGAATGCCCGTGTTCTCTGCTGGTATGGAGAAGGAGCTCGCTGCACACATTCTCCAGTTTGAACAAAGTATGTTTGGTTTCACTATTAAGGATGTCAGAAGATTAGCTTTTGCACTAGCAGAGAAGCATGTTGTACAACACAATTTTAACAGAGATAAGGAAATGGCAGGAAAAGCGTGGTACTATGGGTTTCTGACGCGACACGAAAAGCTGTCACTGCGCCAACCCGAGGCCACCTCTATGCAGAGAGTAAAAGGACTCACTGAGGAAGGGTAAATAAGTTTTTTACGATTTTGGAAGGCTTGGTGGATGATAAAAAATTAACCGGGAGTAAAATATACAACGTTGACGAATCAGGGTTCACCACTGTTCAAAAAAGCCATCCAAAGTTGTTGGATTAGAAGGGAAACGCCAAGCTAGATCGGTCACTAGAGGCGAAAGGGGTATAAGAACCACAATTGTTTGCTGCACGAGTGCTGCGGGCAACGTTATTCCACCGATGATAATTTTTGAAAGAAAATGACAGCCACAAGAACTCGAAATTGGTGCACCCACGGGCATTATCGTTACAATTTCCGATACTGGATACATAAACTCGGCACTGCTTAACGATTGGTTAAAGCACTTTCATAACCATGTTGCGTCACCTAACGATGACCCTGTCTTGATGCTCCTAGATGGGCACACCACTCACAGCAAAAATCTCGCCGCCATCGAGTATGCAAGGAACCACGGCATCATTCTTCTGCAACTCCCCAGCCACACTACACACAGTACAGCCTTTAGATGTGTCCTTCTTTAGGCCACTGGGGCTGTACTATATTGAAAAGAAAAATGGTTAAGAAACAATCCAGGAAAAACTATTCCACAATATCAAGTTTTTGCGTTGCTGAGTGAAGCATACGGCTGGAAGTTGCTTCAAGGGCAGCGGTATTTGGCCAGTTGATCGTCTTGTCTTCCACGTATAATCTTTTTCTGCTGCGAAAGCTTTGCAACCAAGCGTTCCTTTGGTACCTACGGAATCTCCTGGCCCTTCAGTATCATCTACATTTCTTCGAGACCTAACTGAAATATCGCCTCTGTCTCAAGCTGGACCGTCTGCAAAGACAAAAGTTGTTCGTCATTAGGACGCCGAAGTCCTTACTAGTACGCAAAACTTACTTAGAATCAAAGAAGAAAGCGGTTCCTAAAAAAATTCAGAAAAAATTGAATTTTGGAACTGACATTACGATCAACTAAAAAGAAAAGGTTGGGTCAGGAAAGAAAGGACAAACGGAGGCTCAGTATGAAATTTCCAGCAGCAGCAGTGATGAAGAACCAGGCGACATAAGCCCACTGGCAGATTCATCTGGATGGGACGACTTTGTCGGCGAAGAAGAGCTACCGCCAGAAGAAGATGTGAATGTGGCCGAACTTAACAAGGAAGATTTTGTATTGGTGGCTCTGCGAAACGACAGGAATAAAAAAGTTTATTATGTCGCACAAGTGGACACTCCCAAAGAAGGATCATCGGACTGTTGGGTCATCTATTTAAAAAAGTCTTCAAAACATAGACTCGGATTTGTATTCCCTCTAGTAACAGAGCGCTATCCTGTGGCTGATCAAGATATTCAAATGGTGCTGAAACCACTCACACTTGGTGGTACCAAGCGTCAAAATTCAATACTAACCTTTCAAATTAATTTTGATAATTTAGACGTACGTTAAGTATTTTAACTGTTAATGTTAAGACTGTTCTTTAAGTTTTTTTTATTTCCCTATTGAACTTTTCTTTGTTATTTTTTGTTATTAATTTTCAATAAATGGATTTGTGTTTACTATAGCAGGTTTATTTGTCGCATAAATGACACTGAGCATCATACTACACCATGAAGAAGTAATCTCCAGATAAACCAGATAAGTACTAACTACTTTTGTTGACCACTAGGTGTGGTCCAATTTAAGAGACCAGGTGCTCCAATTTACCAAACTACTCTTGTAAATTGGTTCGTTTGCAGCGTTTATGAGAAACATGTGTAGTCAATTACAACATGGTAGAAACGTCATGAAATTTTTCCTGTCGTTTGTGAACCTGATGTGGTGAAAGTTTGTAATGATAAGCAACTTGGTGGACCTATACGTGCCCAAAAAAATTAAAAAGGCTAACTGGTCCAATTTGTCCGACTCTCCCCTAATAGTTATTATATGACTGTATCTACACCAATAACAGAATTATTGCTAGATAAGTGGGAATGGCAGTGTAGCTTAAGATAATTCAATAGGACGGAAAGTGGTACAATTAGAGACACTTGTATTATATTAAGATTTTAATGTTTAATTTAATTACATCCTAAATGTAGAATTGCAGGTTTATTATTGTAGAGGACTGTGATTAAGCCCATGTACAGGAAATACGGGGCCCTTATTTTAGTAAGATGATATTTTAATTATGAAGAAAAATTTGACTTACTAATAATACAATAAACAGAAAAAAACATACAAACTCAATCATTACAGTTATTGAAATTTCTATTTTTTATACAGCCAATCGCCCGCTGAATGCACGATAAGTTTCTAGTTGCCAGTTTCTTGTTGAACGTCATGTACAATTTCTAAATGGCCTATTAATTTCTTGAGCTATTTAAAATGTTTTTAGGTTATCTGCAACTCAACCCGTTGACCACAAAAAATACCTATAAAAAATAGTATCTTGAGGTTTCGACTTGAAAATGTATGATTTATCACTCACAGAACAACAGACACTTAATGCAATTTATATACAAATATTCATTTTAAGGATGTTCGTAATAAATTCATACAAACTGGTTTATGGTTTACGTAAGAACGCTCTGAAAACGAAAACAAGACATCGCACTGCGGCATCTCCTTTTGGAAATATGCAGAGTAGAATATCTTAAAATTTGGCACTCTCTAATACATTTTATCACTATTTCCTTTCGCGAAATTCATAAGAATTTTCAGGACAGATGTATTTCCCCCGTACAATGACTAAATGTTTGGGTGGCCATAAATAATGGTAGAGACATGGATGGCGTGGAATTCAAAGTATTATACAGGGCCGTCTGATTTGAATAATCCGAAAGGTTATAGTTGTAGGAAAGCAAATAAGGAGAGAACACAACCTTAAAAACCAACAACAGATATAATACACGATTCATTTAGCAGCGAAAGACAACTTCATGCAAATGTAGATTTGGGAAGAGGTAATTTCGTATCAGTTTTAGGTCAATAGAATGAAGCTATCAGGCGGAAGGGAAAATTACGAACTGTCAATATGCAACCCTCAGAACACAAACACCTTTTAATATATGTATGAAGTATGAGAAAGTAAGGCAAGAAACAAATAATAAGTAATGAAGCGTTTATGAAATTTCTCCAAACGATCTGAATTAATATAATATTGGCGAAGTTAGTAACATATTAAAAGAAAACACAATACAATGGTTTTTTGTGTTCTGCGGGTTGCCTATACTTCAATTATATGCCGTGCTACTTCCTCTTCCATCCTCTATAATGTCAGTTTACGGCCATTAGCGACCCCATAATTATTTATGACCATCCTATATTTATTTAGTTACATTTTTAGGAATTTTAAAGTAGAAAATAAAAATTATAGTCTATTTTACAACATTCAACCGATATACACAGAATGTTTATGAAGAAATGCGTCCTTTTTAGTTATTATCATTATTGTACATACGGTTTGGTAAATAATTATAAATAAATACGCCACCTGTCTTGGAAATTAATTGTTTTTACTATGAAGAGATAAAGTTTATTTGGTGTCCGTTATGTATAAGCATTCTGTGTATGACAAATTATTCTCAAAATGTAAAACTTTCCATAAATTTTATTAAACTAAAACTGTTTTTAATAACAATAGTCAATTTGTTCTTCTCACGTAACATTTAATAGGCACCAACACAAACCACCACTTCATGTCAGTCATACCTATGGGTGTCCGCACTTCCACCTCTTAAAATTCGTCTTCGTGGTTTCGATGCACTGTAATCTAAACTAGCCGACCTCTTCTTTCTCATTTGAGCAGCCAACATTTCGAGTTCCCAGTTGGCATTGTTCTCGTATTCCCCGGATTCGTACCCCGGCTCGGACGAGTCGCCTATGTCTGATTCGCACTCCGTATCAGACTCTACATCTACGACGACGGAAGATTCTGGAGATGATCTGTCGTACTGCGGCGAGAGCGACGGGGGGAGCTGTTGGAGTTCTTTGGTTTCTTTGGTTGAAGGAGCTTCCCAAGAAGAATGGCCCTTGCTGATAATTGTTTCTCCTGAATCCTGTAAATGGAAATAAATTAGAAAGATTTAGAAAAAACTTATGTTTATGCTGTTCTTTTTGTTGGTATACCTTATCGCAAATGCCAAAGACTATATCACTATCACACCTGGAAGTTTAGTAATAAAACTATGTAATACAGTATAAACAGAGAACGACTCTACAGGCTGAATCGGAGTTGTTTACTAGCATTCCTAGTTTTTGACGTGATGTATAGTAGAAAACAGACAAGATTGCAAAGATAAAAGACGAATTCTTAAGAAGATGTGACTGAAAGAAGAGTTTAAGATAGAAATGAAAACGCCACGAACGAGAAAATCTAATTCGAGGAAGAACATCGACCGATAGGTGAAACAATTAAGATCTAAAACAGATATGAAGATGTAAAGAGTATTTTTGATGGAAGACCTACATATTTGCATCTCCTTGAAAACACAGTTACAATCTTAGGAGAAGAAACACTACAAAAAAATTAAAAATATGGTTTTGCTTGAATCGCGTGAAATACTATTAGAGCTTGTATATCGTGGTGGAAGTACTGTAGTGGAATCACACATTCGTCTGAAGAAAGTGTAAAATTCCAAATAAGTGGAAAGTTTCTTACATGAATAGGCGGCAACAGAGAATGAAAAAATTATAGAGGATTAGGTATGAACACTACCCCGGAGTAAAATATTTGGTAGCATTCACTACATTAAGTTACAAGCTTACACTGTAAATCAATAAAAGGGAATCGGGAAAATCGTTCATAGACAAATTTATTTATATTGCAACTCCTAAAAAGAGAATATGTAGAGGTGTGGAATGCCACTTCCTTCACAGACCTTGAAAATGTAAACGATTCGATATTCCAATGTAAACTGAGAGTTCTTGGAAAATTGGAGTGGGAAGCTTAAGAGGGAAGAGGAATGAGAAGGAGAAGGGCAAGACAAGGGTAAGAAGAGGAGAAAGGAAAATGGGTACGTGGAAGGAGAGGGAAGGAAAAGGAAAGGAACGGAAAGGAAAAGAATAACGGAAAACATACACAGTAAAAGGGTACAGAAACGGGAAAGGGAAGAGTAAAAGGTGAAGGGAAAGGGAAAGAGAAAGATATATGGACAAGGAATAGGGTAAGGAAAGAGAAAGGAAAAGACGAAAGCAAAGACAAAGGCTAAGGCACAGACATGGGCATGGGCATGGGCATGGGCATGGGTATGAGCGTGGGCATGGGCATGAGCTTGGTTTTGGGCATGGGCATGGGCATGGGCGTGGAAATGGGCATGGGCATAGACAAGAAAAAGGTAGAGGAACACGTCAAGGAAAAGAGAAAGGGAAAATGAACGAGAAAAATGTAGAGGAAGCGGAAGAGGAAGAAGAAGAGGAAGAAGAAATAAAAATGAACAATGAAGAATAAAGGCTCACTACCGGCGCCGGTAGCTCGGATAGGTTGGCCATATGCCTTTCACGCAGCTGTCCTGGGTTCGAATCCGGACGCCGAGGTCGGTGGTTTTTTTCTGAGCGATAAAAACGCTAAAACGGCCCTTCTTCTCGGATAGGAAGTAAAATCGTAGGCCCCGTGTCCAAGTGTTGTTGGGCACGTCAAAAGAACCCTCAAACAGGCTAAATTTCCAGGTGTGGTAGGATCGCTTCCTGGCGTCGGTGGTTAGCCATAGTAGCAGAAATAGGCCGACGTTAAATAAAACAAACAAACAAAGGCTCACTGTGACAATGAAATTAGTGTTTCTACTTAAATATACAGTTTATAATATTTACTACACAATAATTTATAAGTTATCAAAATATAGTTCATTTGTTGTTTGCTTAAGAAATCTAGAACACCAAACGTTTATTTATGAATGTTTAACCTATTATCTTCGGGGATTGTGATTTTGCTGTGTGTGTTTCTTAAAATATTTTGTAGTTGGTAGCTGTAAAAGTTGAATTGCTTGATAAAACTTTAGCAGTTTGTGCAAGAAGTTTAATAATTAGTGCTGTATAGGCTGCTTAAAGGGGTTTAGCCATCATTATGTTAAAGTTAAAAAAATTTGGTATTATAAACGTGTGAATACAAATAATAAGTAGAAATAAATATGGATCTATGATAATAAAAAATAAAGTTTAAAAATAATCGAACACAGATATAAATCGTATAGTATACAACAAGTAGTCCTTCTCTTAATTCAATTTCTCTTTTGCAACCGTAAAAAAGTTAACAAATCCATGTTCTTTCGTCTGGAAATATGATTTAAATGTGAAAACACAATTTCCTACTTGCACTGTGTATTTTCTTAAACTTATTCCTTTTTGGTGTTACACATGTCTACATTTAGATTTAATACTCTAATTTTTCAAGATATGGAACAAAAACTTCAACTTACTGATATCTAGATACATTAAGGCAGCTTCTGTAGCTTTAAAGTCTTGAAATCTTGTGTAAAATCCGTTCTTATCTGTCAAGTAATTCGAATGCTGACTTTCACGTGAAATACTATGACGCTTATTAAAAAGGGCGTAATACCTGAGACGTTACAGAGATAACACTAAACTACAATTTAATAACTACGAAATAATTGTAAAAAATATTATAATCTGTATGGCTTAAGTGTTTTCCACGGTCCACCCTTATCGAAATTTTATACTATATTACATTTAAAATGCAAACTAGAAGACAAGATTGTAAAGATAAAAGACGAACCCTTAAAAAGATGTGTTTGAAAAAAGAAATATGGCAACGAAAATGCCACGAGAGAAAAATATAATTGGAGGAAGAAGATCGACTGACGTGTGAAACTGCATAAACAAATTAAGATTTAGTACAGCTATCAAGGTGTAAGGGGCATTTTTTTTTTTATAGAAAACCTACATATTTGTATCACCTTGAAGACTCAGTTTACAATAGTCGTAGAAGAAACACTACAAAAAAATTTAAAATGTGGTTTTGCTTGAATCGCGTGAAATACCATTAGAGCTTGTATATCGTGGTGGAAGTACTGTATTGAAATCACAAATTCTTGTTAAGATCTGCATGAGAAAGTATAAAATTCCAACCAAAGGAACGTTTCTCGCACACAAACAGGCGACAACAGAGAACGAAAAAATTATAGAGGATTACGTATGAACAGTACCCTGGAGTAAAATATTTGATAGAATTCTCTACATTACGTTACAAGTTTACAAGGTAAACGAAATCAGTAAAGAATAGGGAGGTTTTGTGTCAGGAAGATTGTGCATAGACAAATTCATTTATATTGCAATTTCTTAAGAAACAATATGGAGAGGTGTGGAATACCACTTCACCTTCTTCATAGACATTGAGATGGTATACGAGTTGATATTGCGATGCAACCTCTGAGAATTCTTTGAAAATTGGATTGGGAAGCTGAAGAGAGAAGAGGAATGAGCAGGAGGGCAAGAAAATGGCAAGAAGAGGGGAAGATGAATGAGTACGTGGAAGGAGAGGGGAAAGAAAATTGGGGAACGGTCTAAGAAGAGACGAAAAGGGTAGCGAAAGGAAAAGGGAAAACGGAAGGCGCTAAACGGAAAACGGCGAAAAAGAAAGGGTAATAGAAAAGTAAAATATAGAAGGGAAAGAGGAAGGTATAGGAATAAGGAATGGGGTGAGGAAAGGGAAAGAAAATGGCAAAAGCAAAGGCATAAACACGGAAATGGGCATGGGCATGGGCATAAGCATGGGCATGGGCATAGGCATGAGCATGGGCATAGGCATAGGTAAATTTAAGGTAGAGGAAAACGGAAAGGGAACATGAATGTGCAAGATGTAAAGGAAGAGTAACAGGAATAGAAAGAGGAAACGAAAGAGAAACAGGAAGAGGAAGAGAAAGAGGAAGAGAAAGAGGAAGAGAGAGAGGAAGAGAAGGAGGGAGAGAGAGAGGAAGAGAGAGAGAGAGGAAGAGAAAGAGGTTAGATAAGAGGAAGAGAATGAGGAAGAGCAAACAGGGAGGGAGAGAAAGAAAAAGAGGAGGAGAAATATTGGAAGGAGGAAAAGAGAAGGAGAGAGAGAGGAAGAGAAGAGAGAGGAAGAGGAAGAGAGAGAGAGAGGGAAAGAGAGAGCAGAGAGGAAGAGAGAGAGCAGAGGAACTACATCACAAAGAGAGAGAGAGAGGAAGAGAGAGAGTTAGAGAGCGAGGAAGAAAAAGATGAATTAAAAATGAACAAAGAAGAATAAAGGTTTGCTGTATGTTTGTTGTATTAGTTTTCAAAATATAGTTCATTTGCTATTTACTCTAGAAATCTAGAAAGCCAATTGTTTTTTTTTCTGGACGTTTAACTTTTTACTATCACGGATTGTGATTTTCGTATGTTTCTTAAAGTATTATGCAGGTAGTAGCAGTAAACTGTTTAGCGTAGTAAACCTTCAGAAGTTTTTTCAACAAGTTTAATAATTAGTGTTGTGTAGGCTGTTTTACGGGGTTTAACCATCATTGTGTTACAATTTTTATTTCTTTCCTCACTGAATTCTAAAATGTAAATTATCGATTCTTAAGAAGAATTTGGTATTAGAAATGTGTGCAAACAAATAATACGTAGAAATAAATATTGATCTCTTATAATAGAAAATAAAGTTTGAAAATAATCGACCACAGATACAATCCGTATAATATATGCTTGCTACCTGTAGTTCTTCCCTTAATTCAATTTCGCTTTTGAAACCCTAAAAAGGTTAACAAATTAATGTTCTGCCGTCTGGAAATATGATTTTAATGTGATAACACCATTTTCTACTTTCAATGTGCATTTTCTTAAACTCACTCCGTTTATGTTTTACACATGCCTATATTTAGATTGAATACCTAAGTTAAGTTTTTAAGAAATAGAACAAAAACTCCAACTTACCGATAGCAAGACAAGTTAAGGCAGCATCTGCTTAAAGTCGTGAAAACTTGTTTAAAATCCGTCATTATCTGTAATTCGAATGCTGACTTTTAAGCGAAATACTATGCCACTTATTAAAAAGAGTGTAATCCCTAAGATGTTATATAGAGCAAACAACAATTTAACAACTATGAAATATTTGTAGAAAATATTATAAACTGTCTGGCTTCAGAAAGACATACGTTTTATTTTCCACAGTTCACCCGTATCGAAATTTCTACTTTCTAACTAGAAGTCTTTTTTTAAGTTTTCTAGCAGCTGGTAAAATGTGTTAATCCTTTTTATGAAGCATAATGAAAATTGGCAACTTTACTTAATATTCAGTCATTATCTGACATAATTTTCCAACTTTCCACATTTGATCTCAATTGGTGCAAGAAAACTTAACTCACCCTGTAGAGTCAATTAAAGATATTTAGTTGAGCGCCCCTAAATGTGCGGAAAGCTGGCGTATGCGCGCCCTAAAACCAAAGTTTAAAATACCCACAATTATTAGATTAATGATGCTCCTTGCAATTTCGAAAGATTTAAACTTGCCCAATTACGTGAAATTATGGACGTTGCGAGAGTAGGCCTCGTAAGAGACTTTACTGTTACCCACATTGACAACAGGAAAACCTAATTACAAAGTTGGAGATTAAAACGGAGCTGCTTGCATCAACTTTACTAGAGAGGCAATTCTGTTTATCTTAGCAAATATAAGGAAAAAAATTAATTACTTGTCTTAGCGGGCGCGAATATGTATGAATAATTTTCCATTTTTTGTGATTCTTATGTATATTTACTGTTTTACAGTATGGAACGGCTGTAGTCCTTCCAGTGTATCTTAGCAATAAGTCCGCCCACCAATTGAAAGGTAAATTTACACTGTAAAACATCAAAATTGTTTTAAATTGGTTTGGTTTTATGCCAAGACAGTATTTTCTGTTTCATTCTTCTTTGTTTAACCGTTTGCTATCCTAAGGGTATAGGCCTCCTTCAAGCTTCTCCATCTTGTTCGATCCTGCGCCACCATGTACCAGTTCAAACCCGCTGTTCGTTTAATATCATCTACACAGCGCATCTGTGGGCGTCCAACCCCTCTTCTCTGTCCCCAGGGTCTCCATATAATAATCCTATTGTTCCATTTTTTTGCCCTCTTGCAACATGACCACCCATTCCCACTTCAACGTCGTCACCCTCTCCATTACATCTTGCACCCTCGTTCTTTCTCTAATCCATTCATTTGTCTTGTGGTCTCTTAGGATTATTTCAAGGATTTTTCGTTCTATTACACGTTAGTTTATCTTTTAATCGCTTAATTTAAAATTCCAATTTTAATTTAATTCAGAGACTGCAAATTGGGTAGGTCCGATATCTAACATTACGGGGTGCGTAAACTATTACAACTAACAACGGGGGAAGAAAACACTTAGACGGCACAAGGAATGGTAGAAGGAAAAACAATAACTAAATGGCTCACTACATCAAGAATGAAATACCGGGCACATATTCTAAGAAGACCTGCCAACCATTCTCTATAGCAAGCTTATGCCATGCAAACAGAAGAAAATAAGATCGGAAGACCATGCTACACTGGAGAGGGACACACAAAACACCGGCATACCTAAAGAAACATGGGAGGATTGGGCACGAAGAAAATAGGATATCCGAAGAGAGGTAAGAAGAGTATACGCACTGATTGAAGAATCCGATCAAGAATCGACTGAAGAAGAACAGGATAACGAAGAAGAAGAAGCAGTAAGAGGGTGAGGAAGGGGAAAACAAAGGAGAAGGAACGAAACAAGTACCAGTGGGAAAGAAAACGATGGACTCCGAGTCGACAACTACAGAGTGGAAGGCTGGAAAAGAAGGAAGAAGAATCGAGAGTCGACGTTACAATTAAGGGGAATAATACGATTTGGGGTTAATATTAACTTATTAGTTATTAGGAAACTAAGATTGGTGAAATCTGTAACCTTAGAACAATAGATAGATAAGAGCTCCGAACAATGTGAAACTTTGATACCAAAGTTTATTAGGGTCAAATGAATAATCGCATAACGGTCTCAGTTACGTACTCAGAAACTACATTGATGCGTGCAATACCCCACCCGATCCCACCCTATCCCTTAAATTCCTACCCACCTACTGGTATGGGGTGGGCCTGGCGTAATCCAGGATCGACGCTCGAGTCAGCTCTATGTCAGATGATGATAATGATGATGATTGCACATTGGTTAATATTTAGTTTATGGATTATTGATTTTGTTAGTACCCAGGTTTCAGCGCCATAGGTGGTTACTGTTAGGATGCACTGATTATAGAGTTCTGTTTTTATCTAGTTGTAGGGGTAGCTTCATTTGGAGTATGTCTTTAATTTTTCCAAAAGCAGCCCAGGTGAGTCTTATTCTCCAACTGATCTCTAGGATTTGATTTTCCTTTCTGAATGTTACTGTTTGTCCCAAATACGTGTATTGTGTCACTGTTTCTATGTTTTGATTGTCTATTGTGATAACACCCATGTCGTCGATTTGGTTGGTCATGTATTTAGTCTTACTGTGATTAAACTCCAGACCTATTCTCGAGGAGGCTGTTTTAGTATCTGTTATCATCGATCTTAATTCTTCTTTGTCGTTTGCGAAGAGAACGATATCGTCTGCAAACATTAAATGATGTAATTTTTCACCTAGTGCATTGATGCCTCTGTCGTTCCAGTTGATTAATTTTAGTGCATCTTCTAGTGTCGTTCTGAATAGCTGCGGAGACATGTTGTCCCCTTATCGCACTCCTCTTTCTATGTTTACTTTATCTGTTTTTCTGTGTAGATTTACTTTCAGAGTGGCCTGCTCATAGATACGTTTTATGATGTTGCTGTATCTGCTGTCAATTCTAACACTTTTTAAAGCCTGTATTATGGCCCACATTTCTATTGTGTTAAAGGCTTTACTATAATCTAAAAATACCATATATAGGAGAATATTGTACTCGGTGACCTTTTCTATTAATATTCGTACTGTTTGAAGGTGTTCTATTGTACCGAATCCTCTTCTAAAGCCTGCCTGTTATTTGGACTGGTAGAAGTCTAGCTTATTTGTTAGTCTGCTTGTTATTATTCTAGAAAACACTTTGTATATCTGAGAAAGGAGACTTATTGGCCTATAGCTTCCCAAGTTTTGTGCGTCGCCTTTTTTATAGATTAGTATTATTATGGCATTGCACCACTCTGAAGGTACATCCTCTTCGTGTAAACATTTATTGAATAGTGTAATTAATTTTGTCATGAACTCTTCTCCTGCACTTTTGATCATTTCCACCACTATTCCATCTTCTCCCGCAGCTCTTCCATTTTTCATGGCTTTTAAAGCAAGTTCTGTTTCCTCTTTTGTGATTGAGGGTATTTCTTCTGAGTTTACATTTATGATAGTTCTTTGGCGATCGGTTTCTGGTAGGTCACTATCTACTTTTGTTTTATACAGTTCCTTGAAGAATGTTTCACGTACCATTAAGATTTTGCCGCGTTCGGTAATTATCTGGCCTTGGTTTTTCTTGACTTTAATTATTTCTTTCCTTGGTTTAGTGTTTCTTCTAAAAATTTTTACTCCTTTATGCTTTGTAACGATATTTTCGCCTAGGTTGTCCGCAACCCATTTCGCTCTAGCTTCCCTCACTCCTTGATAACATTTTGACTTTCTACGCATGTTTGATTTAGTTAAACAGGATTTCCGGTGATTGATTCTCGGCGTCTGACAGAAAACGAACGTGTCGTTGAACTGGTTTTTCCCGTTATAGTATTTCGCTTAGAGTTCATCTCAATTTTCTGGGAAAATCATAGTTTATAACGTGATCATTAGTTGATTGTGAGATTACGTTATTGACAGTTATTGTCACTATAACCAACGTTGCGTTCCTTTCATGATTTTTGTCGTGTCAATCGTAGTTACCGATTGGTAAGTTTTTCGTTTGTCTTTTAAGTTATAGCTGTCCTAACTTTTCCTTGTATTCGTAATTAGACAACTTGGGGACGGCGAGATTCGTCAGAAGATTCTATATGAGCTTTCTATGGTGAAATCTGCTGTTTGCGAGAAACTATTATTCGAATTCCATCCTGCCGTCGCAGCGAGAACACGTGTCGGACTCGAGACTGTCTTAGGAATTTCCAGACCAGATTAACCAGGGAAGTGCAAATTTATTTTTAATTCTGATAATCTCGGATTCATTGTAAGTAATCTTGTTTATTTGTATGAACTTATTTATATTTTGGGATAGATAAGAACTATGTTGTAATTTGTACAGTGTGTTTCGAATTACTTTATTAGCGTAATTCATTGATATATTAGTTTGTACAAGTATTAGCGTACATAATCACGGTAATGTCACTGTATATACAGCGTGAGTCAACAGGAGCGGTAATATTGCGTTTTGTTCGGGTTTCACAGCAATTTTTGGATTCTCTTATCTACGCTGTACTCCTCGAAAGGCCTTTCGCGAATAGAGTGTAGGACGCGGTTTGAGGGCGTTTGTTTGGGTAGTGAAACGCAGTATTTTTACTGTAGCTCAAAGTCAGGTATTTGTGGGGCTGTATTGAGTGATTGCACTGTTAGTTGTGTACCGATACAGGTTACAATTATACTTATATATATATTATTGTTGCAAACTGGGGTTTATATATACATATTACACATTTATTTTTGCTGATATTAAATATTGTTGCTGCAATTGTGTTTGTTATTTATTGTTACCTATCGTTGTTTGTGTAGTAACGAATTAAATAAGTAATACACCGTGGGTACGACTAACCAATCGACATTTGCGTTAATGGTAGTGTATTTTATTATTAGTCGTTGGCGCCCTCTTTTCCAGGTAATTAACATAAAGTTAATTAAAATATTTATTCCAGATAAGCAGAGAACCGCCCATCTTCGATTGAGGTTCCGGGAGGCTATCATTAACAATTATTTACTTACTTAGTTAGAGATTATCAGCAGGCGTCACAGCTTTTCTAGTATTTCTTGGGCACATTTGACATTGTACTGTGTGATATCTTCCTTTGCTATTTGTCTAGCCGTTTTATTGGTTTCTGTATATTCTACTGTATTTCGTTTGCTTTGGGAGATAAGTATTCTACGCATGTCTAACATTTTCTTGGTTTTGGTACTTAGTTTATCGACTTTTTTAGATTTGCACTTTTTGTATGGTTTCGCAGTAGTATTTTGATAATTTTTCGCTTTCTTCGTTTATTGACAGCGTCTCTGGCGATTCGTTCTGTTTTATGTCTTTTATTTTGCACTGATACTCTTCTTTTAGTTCTATCAGTTTGTCATTTTTTTCCATTTTTTGTCTCATTGTGTCTTTTGTATTTATTTTGATTTTTGCTCTGAATAGACGGTGGTCACTTCCTATGTTGCATCTGTTTAGGATTCCTACATCATCGATTATTTTAGGATCTTTTGAGAGTACAAAGTCAACTTGATTCATTGTTTTTCCATTGAGCTTATCCACGTCCACTTTCTGTTGCTTTTCTTCTTAAAAAACGTATTCGTATTGTAATGCTTCTCTTGTTCCAGAAAGTTTATCATCATAGAGCCCATCGGGTTTCTTACTCCGATCCCATGTTTTCCTACATACTTCTCGCCTTTTTCTTGTTTACCTATTTTGCAGTTGAAGTCACCTACTATCAGTATACGTTGTGTTTTATGTGTTTTAAGGGCTTTTGATACATCCTCGTAAAATTATTTCACCTCCCCATCGTCATGTGCAGCAGTGGGAGCATAAACCTGGATTGTTTTTAGAATATTCAGTTTGTTCAATTTGACTGTAATGTATATTACTCTTTCCGATATTGAGTTCATAACCCCTATTTTGTTTTTCAGTGTTTCATTTACGAGTATGCCTACTCCACCAATGTTGGAGTTGGTCTGACCCCTGTAATATCGGAGATTTCCTGACTTTAACTGGAGGCATTCTTCTTTTCGTGTTGTAACCTCACTAATTCCTAGGATGTCCCAATTTATATGATTTAATTCGTATTCTAGTTCGCTTAATCTTTCTTCAGTTGCTATGGATTTCACGTTATAGGTTGCTATGTTTAACTTCCAGTTTCGGTTTTTATTTTTAGTTGCCACTTTTGTCACACTTCTGTCCCCCCAGAATCCGTGGGACTGACTGACAATGGGTCAGTTTGGGATTGTGGATATAAAATTCACTACCAACCTGGGGTAATCTTCGTTTCGTTGTAAAGTCTGCCATTTTTGTTTGGCTTGAAAGGAAGGAAACACCACGCTTGTCAGGCGGGTTGGCGAGTGTGATTCAGCCGCCCAGTATGGTTCAGACGCATTTTGCAGCCGCTCATTCTGAGTCAGACGCTGCTGTGTTATTCAGGGTTGTCAAATGTTTTGTGTATGTAATATTGTTTAGAAGGAGATATTTCTTAAATTAGAAATGTATCAAAACTGTTCAAAATAGAGATTTTTTTCTCTCTTTCATAGTTCAAATCTGGCTTAGCGAAAGTTTTACTTAGGTTGCATTATTTGTAACTGGTTGATAGATATGTATTGGGGGCAGAGTTAACGCTTAGATATACTGGAAGGAACCAAACTGGTATTAAAAATGGTTACTTACCGTGTAAGAACTGTCATTAGCTTTTTCAAGATCTAGGATATGTGCTCGCAGCTGATTGATTATCTGGTCCCTACTCTTAATTTCTTCTTCGAGTTTTTGGAATTTCTGTTGAAAGGTTTCTTGCATTTCTTGAATTTGAGACACCATTACTTGTTTGATGGTCAAGATCATTTCACCGTAGTACTGTTGATCTTCTTCTATGGTACCTATTAACACATAAATCATTGATCATTTTTAAATACCTACATTTGATTTCAATTTGAATGCGGCAAGCTGACTTTGAACTCACCATAGTAAGTTTGAACTCGACGTACTTAGATTGAACTCATATTGAAAGTCAATATGACCTTGAATTGTATATATTAACTTTGAATCAATGCTTTAAAGGCGAACTCAATTTAAAAACTGACATAACTTACATGTAAAATATGCTCCTCTTAAACTATTGTTGATCTGTCTCACCGTTTTTTTCAAATTTGGTGACTTACGAAGATATTCAGGGTTGAGTCATTTAGTTGGTACACCCTACATAGTTCACATTGAAAATGTCAAGGTCAAACTCTGTTTCTAGAGTTGCAAATTCAATTTATCAAGTTTGAATACGTCACATTCAGTTTTAAATTGAGTTGAGTTGACAACTCAATTTAAAACTGAATGTGACATACTTAAACTCGATAAATTGAATTTGCAACTCTAGAAACAGAGTTTGACCTTGACATTTTCAATGTGAACTATGTAGGGTGTACCAACTAAATGAGTCAACCCTGAATATCTTCGTAAGTCACCAAATTTGAAAAAAACGGTGAGACAGATCAACAATTTGTTTAAGAGGGGCATACTTTACCATGTAAGAAGTGTACTCTATTTCATCCCCGTAAATTTTTAGAGGTAATTTCACAAAAAAAATTATGCTATACTAGCCCAGATTTTGATGAAAATCTTAAAACTTAATTTTTGAGGTGCTACTCGATCGCTACGGTTTGAATTAAAGAGAGAAATTTAAATGTTTAGAGATAATGAATTATGAATAATGATAATGATAATGATAATGAATGAAGAGGGTCACTCTTCTTTTCACAGCAAGAAAGGATGATGATATTTTTATTTACATTTAGCTGACAAGCTTAAATTGAATTTTTGAGATGGTCGTCCATCGTTACAATTTAAATTAACGAAGGAAATTTAGATTTTTAGAGATAACGGATTAGTGGAAGCTCTTATTTTCATAGTAGGAAAGGACGATTTGCTAGTTCACATTTAGTTAAAAACAATAAATTAAATTTTTGAAAAAATCGTTGATCGCTACAGTTTGGTGTCACAGCAGGAATGAATGACGTACTAGCTTAGAACAATTTTTGAGAACGTTTTCGATCGCCATAGCTTGTATTGCCGCAGTAAACTAAATTAATAGATAGTGACTACATTGACGGCCTTCATTTCAAAGACAGTGAAATGCTATATCTTTTCGAGTTAAGTAAAATGCTTAAATTTAAATTTTTGAGACAGTCGTTGACAGCTACAGCTGGAATTCGTGTCATAAACTAAAATTTTTGAAATAGCTAGTGAGTCGATTGCTTTCTTATCAAAGTAAGAAAAATGTTATATTTGTTAGGATTTGGCTGAACTGCTTAAATTTGAATTTTTGAGACTGTCGTCGATCGCAACAACTTGAATTATTACACAGTATTAAAATTTTTGAGATGGTGAATGAATTGACGGTGTTAATTTTAAAGTAAGAAAAATGAAATATTTGGTCGGATGATTTAGTTGAAAAGTTTGAATATGAGTTTTTGAGACGGTCATCGATCGCTACTGCTTGATTTACTGCCGCAAACTAACATTTTTGAACCGGAGAATGATCGAAGGCCTTCATTTCAAAGAAAGGAAAATATTTTTAAGTTTTATAACTGGGCTTTTCAGAAGATCGTCGATCGCTACAGCTAGAATGATTGCGGGAAGTTTTGAAATGGTGAACGAGTCCACGGCATTTCACTTTCTTTTCAGAGGAAGAAAAATTTTATATTTGTTCAGATTTGGCTGAACTGCTTAAATTTTGATTTTGAAACGGCCGTCAATCGCTACACCTTCAATTACAGCAGGATATTAACATTTTTGAGATGGTGAATGAATTGATGGCGTTCATTTTAAAGGAATAGAAATAAAATAATTGTTCAGATGATTTAGTTAAAAAGTTTGAATGTTAGTTTTTGAGACAGTTATCTACTACATGATATTAACATTTTTGATCTGATGAATGAATTGATGGCGTTCATTTTAAAGGAATATAAATAAAGTAATTGTTCAGATGATTTAGTTAAAAAGTTTGAATATGAGTTTTTGAGACGGTTATCGATCGCTACGACTTCAACTACTGCATGATATTAACATTTTTGAGATGGTGAATGAATTGATGGCGTTCATTTTAAAGGAATATAAATAAAATAATTGTTCAGATGATTTAGTTAAAAAGTTTGAATATGAGTTTTTGAGACGATCATCGATCGTTACAGCTTGAATTACTGCTGCAAATTAACATTATTGAAATGGAGAATGATCGAAGGCCTTCATTTCAAAGAAAGAAAAATGTTACATACTCTCAGATTTAGTTTTTAAGTTTTAAAATGGGTTTTTGAGACGATTGACGATCGTTACAGCTGGAATGATTGCGGGAAATTAAAAGTTTTGAATTGGTGAATGAGTCGACGGCCTTTCGCTTCAAGGGAAGAAAAATGTTATATTTGTTTAGATTTGGTTAAATTGCTTATATTTGAATTTTTGAGATAGTCGTCGATCGCTATAGCTTAAATTAATACAGGTAATTAAAATTTTTGAAATGCTGAATAAGCCGGTCGCTTTCTTTTGAAATCAAGAAGAATGATGTTTTTGTTCAGGTTTAGTTGAATTGCTTAGATTTGAATTTTTGAGCTAGTCGTCCATCGCTACAGCTTGAACTTCTACGGGTAATTAAAATTTTTGAGACTGTAAATAAGTCAATAGCCTTCTCTTCAGACAAAGGAAGAAATCTTATGTTTGTTCAGGTTTAGCTGAACTGATTATATGTGAATTATTAAGAAGATTTTGTTGATGAATGAATTGAAGGCGTGCATTTAAAGAAAGAAAACTTTTATGTTCAGATTTAGTTGAATAGTTTTAATATAAGTTTTTGAGATAGTCGTCTATGTTTACAGCTAGAATTATTGAGGGAATAAACATTCTGAGATCATGAATGAATCGATGGGTTTCGATTCATAGAAAGAAAAATGCTATATTTGAATTTTTGAGGCAGTCGTCAATCGCTACAGCTTAAACTACTGCGAGAAATTCAAATTTTTGAGATGATGAATGAGTGGATCGTTTTTTTCAAAGCAAGAAAAATGATGTATTTGTTCATGATTAATTGAATTGCTTAGATTTAAATTTTTGAGATAGCCGTCCATCGCTACAGCTTGAATTATTGCAGGTAATTAAAATTTTTGAGATGGTGAATGAGCCGGTCGCTTTCTTTTCAAAGCAAGAACGATGATGTATTTGTTCAGGTTTAGTTGAATTGCTCAGATTTGAATTTTTGAGATAATCGTCCATCGCTACAGCTTGAATTGCTACGGGTAATTAAAATTTTTGAGACTGTAAATAAGTCGGCCTTCTCTTCAAACAAATGAAGAAATCTTATGTTTGTTCAGGTTTAGCTGAACTGATTAAATGTGAATTATTAAGACGATTTTGTTGATGAATGAACTGAAGGCGTGCATTTAAAGAAAGAAAACTGTTATGTTCAGATTTAGTTGAATAGTTTTAATATAAGTTTTTGAGATAGTCGTCGATAGTTACAGCTAGAATTATTGCGGGAATTAAAATTCTGAGATGGTGAATGAATCGATTGGTTTCGATTCATAGAAAGAAAAATGCTATATTTGAATTTTTGAGAAAGTCGTGGATCACTACAGTTTATATTACTGTGGGAATTAACATTTTTGAGATGATAGTTGAGTCTTTCATTTCAAAGAAATAAATAAATATTATGTTTGTTTAGGTTTAGTTAAAATGTTTAAATTATAATTTTTGAGACGACCGTCGATAGTTACAGAAAATACGTTTTATTAGAGGAACTGCCACCATTGTGGTTTAAAAAAGGGGGGTAAATTATTATTAAAATGAAAATGGGATGTTTATATTGGAAAATAGTGATGCAAATAAATGTTCTCTAGGACTGAGGCGCAGTAGAACTGAATTTTTAATTGCGGCAATCTTTTTTGGACAGCCTATACATTTCAGAATAGTTTACTTTTTGAGATTTTTATTTGGAGAGGTTCAGTAATCATAACCATCGAGTTTTAAGATTTCAGTAAGTACTACATCCTATTTTCAGTATGGATTAAATTGCGGCTGATAACTTATTTTCGTGATCTAGTTAAACTTAATTAAATTAGTGACTGTAAGTTGTAAAGCAGAATTATTAGATGGACGATATGAACTGGCCGCGAAATCTGATACATCAACCTCCGAGTTTTCCACGACGGTCCTGCCTTTGACCCGAACTTCTATATACGGCCCTCGGAATACGAACGGTCAATTAACTATGAGATGATATCAGCTGAAAGCTGTCACACTCACCTTTCAGAAGCCTTAGTTGATTAGTTTTCGCCGACAGAAGTTGTACCCCATACTTTTCCAGTTCCTGCATTTTATTCTCCTCTTCCTGTTTTCGCGTGTCGTCGAAGCCGTTTCCCGACGGCGAATTCGGGGGCGGGTATATATTCTGGGACGCTCCCAACGTATTAATGCTGGCCGGGGGACTCGGTAGAGTGTCTCTGTTGAAAGTGACGCTTTTCGCGAGTTTGCTGTGTCGGGCGGCGTAGCCCTCTATTGTGGGGGCCCTCATGAGCTTCTTCAGTTCGGAGGAGTCGATCTTGGGCGGCATTAAGGGAACCTGGACATCCTCCGACAGCTTCTTCAGGATGGACTTGAGATTACGACGCTCCAGAGTCTCGTTCGACTCGGAACTCGAGTGGATGGGGCTGGGGGTAAGCTGAGCTGCGAGTAATGCGTTCCCTGGGGTCAGCCTGTCCTCGTGCATTTTGCTGCCCTCGGAGTGCGACCTCGTCAAGGTGTCGTCCTTGGGGTTCTGCTGGGAGTCGGGAATGTCTAAACTAAAACTACGCTTTTTAATTTCCGATTCTAGTTCCGCTAGTTTTTGACGCTCGTTTAGAATTTTCAGTTTTTTTACAAAGGGGAGTCCCCCGTACTCTGGGGAGAGGTCGTCTATCGATCGATAGTTCTTCGTTTCCCGAGTGAGGTTTAGCAAAGTCGGTTTGGGCTTGGGAGCACCGTCCTTAGCACTGCGGGGTTTTGTACTAGAGCTACAGGAGGGAATTAAAGATGGATCACTAGTGCTAGTGTCGCGCACTATCGCCGCCTTTTTGAGTTTGCTCCACGGCGCCTCGGACTTCTCACTGTCACTAACACTATCACTACGTTGACTGGACGGCTCCGTGACCTCGATAGTGTCTTTAAAGTCCCTGCTCTCCTTCGATTCACTTATTGTGGGCTCTTTGTTTACGTCTTTATGCAGTTTTAGCCTGTCTCTGAACGAAATTTTGTGAGCTATTGAAGAGATCACCAGCGGCTTCGTCGAGCACGTTGGTAGCGAAATTGAGCTTTTGGTGGTTGTAGTGGTCGGTGTAGCGGTTGTCGGACTCGTCGGCTGACTGCAAGAGCGTGGTGGAGGTTCTTCCCTGCCTTTCATCAGCAGAACGCGCTGCAGAAGTGGAAGACCGGAACCTAGTGGTTCGTCCGACACTGGGGGGCTTTTAGCACTCGAAGGGCAGGACGTTACAGTAGAGGCGGGTGCGGAGTTCGTTCTGTCTTCGTGGTCCTGCTTTTCTTTAAGTAACCTAAAAAATATATGTATAAATATAACTGTGAATATGTTTACTATATGGGAAAATAAGTGAATTCATAAAAATGCTATGTGTAACGTAAAGAAAATGATGTGGTATGTTCAGTCTATTTTTGTAATGTCATACTCTTAATAATCTAGGCTATCAAATTGCAGAGACTAATCTAAATAAAATATATAAACTGACAAAAAGATACGAAATATTTACCCAAATTAAAAAAATATATAGAAATGCGTTTGTATGTATAAGAAACTCTTCAGAATAAGAACTTTCAAAGCAATGTATGAGTTATGTATATAAATTTATTTCTGAATAGTTTACTACATGCAGCATGTGTAAGTACATAGAAATCCTATCCCCAATTATCATTATGTTTATTATATGTTAGAAATGTGCATCTTTTTGTAAAGAATTTCATGTGGTAGGTTCAGTGCATTTGTTTCAGTGTAGTATTGATCGCCCTGTTGTTGTTTTAATAGCCTGGACTTTCACATTGCTGCAACTGATCTAAACTGTTTTAATTTTCATACGCATGCACCCCTTGAAAAAGATAAACTTTCTTCTTCTTCGTAAGATAAAACTAAGAATTAACATTCCAAAATTCCAAATCTGCATTTATAGAAAGCACTTTTAGGTACTTTTATGTGCAACAATAAAAAGACATTTTTTACAAAATGTACACATTTTCTTAGAAAAATCCACATATAAAACGAGGAATTCGGAAATACGTAACCAATGCTTTCAAGTTTCGAAATCATTTAATAATAATGGTCAGGCTCTACACCCCATGAATGGGTTTGGCCTGCAAGGCGGAAGGTCAGAGCTCCTGATCCTTACTCTTACACCCGGTTGTCGCCTGCCAAATTTATGACACATGGTGATGTGGTGAGCATCACACAGTAGAAAACCGCATTATTACCCCTCATACGAACGCAGGTACCCAATTATTTAAAGCAACTGGATAGGCCGCCCTCCAGACATCGATCCGGAGGTTTGAAATCCCGATCTTCCGCACTGGAGCCCTGAGCTCCAACCACTGGCGCTCGAAATGGTTTAAATCAATTAAAAAAATTCCGCCAGTGCATATATGCAACCTCACTAATGGAAACGAATTTTCATTCTATCATAGTTGTTTGTTTCATTATTGTTTGGATTGATAACATATACAGGGTGATTCCAAACATGTGAGAATATTTTAAACCACGTAATTTAATAACAAGACACCCTTGAGCACATCTTCTACACATGTAGGCGATGGAACAATATGAGAAATGAACTGAACAGCAAGATAGGACAATAATACCGGATAACATGACAGACATAATGCTGGAAGATGAAGATACGGGGATAATGTCCATAACTACATAAGAAAAAACCTGGACACCAAAGCAGAAGAAGAAAAACAAAACACACCCTACACTACACTACAACACTGAGTAACCAATCTACAGGGAGAAAGTATAGGTAACAAGAGTAGATACGTACAAAACCCGAGAGACGAAATGGCATGTGCCGTGGCTCCGAAGAAATGCAACGCAGTTCCGGAACCATGGAAGCAGATGGGGAGGGGTTTTAGTGGGTAGAGCCCTCTAGATGAGGGAGGATTCCCACACTCTCCCGCAGAATGCGAGAGGCCCTTAAACGGTTCCTCTTCTCAAAAAAAGTTAGGTTAAGTTAGGTTAGGTTGGGTTAGGTAAGGTTAGGTTAGGTTTTTTAATTACTATTTTTTTGTAATATCTTATCAGTACTTTTTTAAATTAATTTTAAGTTTCTGTTGCCCAGATGGCGGTCGCCCAGTTAACCGTCGCTCACTTGACTTGTCGCGTACCTCAAGGGAATTGTTCGAGTATACATCCTCGTATGTTCTACAGCATATTAAGCTATTTATTCCCAACAATGCTGTTCTTAAATATTTTTCTGAGGTCACCTAATTAATGAACCTCTATTTTATGAATCTCTTCAATTATTTACTTATTCAGCATTGGCTTAAAATGATATCAGTCAAATGGTAGCAGCTGAATTGGTCTTAGTAACAAGCCATAAACCTTTTGCTGCTGCTACAGAATAAAGAATTATTCCTTAATAATTTGTTGTCCTAAAACTTCACCTATTTGGTTCTTCCGCAAAGCACTGTCGAGCTATAATGCGCAATATTATCTCGCTGAAATATGGTTGGGAAACAGTAGAACAAAAGTTGTTTGTCGTCCCAACTTGTATTATAATAGCATTGCTTTGATCCCGGCTATATGTTTCCAACTTTCGCTATTCTGCCCGTATTGATTAGATATCAAGGTTATTTGTAAATTTTCTTTAGCTAAGAAACATGCTGAATGGTTTCTCTTTTGATAGAAGAAATTGCTGCTGATATTATAATTCGAAATAATTTATAGCAATGAATAATAGAGTATGATAATGGAATTGTTTAGTGGGAGGTGTCCATGAATTATTAAATCAGCATAAGGTATGGGATATTCGAACTATCGACTTGAGACCGTACAAATTAGTGCAATTTTTTGATAACAGAAGATTTTTTTTTAAAACTATTGTATATAACTCTATTAAATGGTTATGTAGGTGAAATCCGAAGATAATTTTCTACTCGATTACAAGCAATAGTCAATCGTCATAAAAGAGTAACAAAGAGAGAGATTTGAGGAAAGACGATCCATTTCAAAATATATGTATAGAGTTTATTAGGGTTAAAACAAGAAATGGACTTTGGTGTAGCGCGCGAGCAGTGCAGACGCGAGTTAAAACGTGCGGTGATTTTTCTAAATTTCAAAGTAATAGAGGAAGTGCCGAGGAATTTAATAAATAGTGCCGAGTGTCAAAACAAATAGCGGTTGTTTGGTGTTAATTTTAGCAGCGAAGTAAAAATATCCAGTAAAATTTTGCCACATTCGCGAAGTGTAGTTTCTAGCCGGGCACGCGAATTTTACGTCGTGGAGAGGTGTAGCCGGGCCGGGTTGAGATAGCACGGTGAATTGCTGGCGCGTTATCAAAGCAAGCACGGATAATTTTATAAAAGGCTAACAGCCCAAGTGATAACGACAAATAAATAAATAAACAAATACGCCAAAAATTAAAACAGATAATTAGGGCTCGAAAAAGGCAAGGTCACGGTCAGCGGAGTTGGCGAGCTGTTGATAACTGCGACTTGATAAGTGCGCGATATAGACTAAATAAAAACGGAACCTGATATCCAGGAAAATAAACTAATAGTTGAGCGGAATTAATTACGTCAACATGGAAGAGATACTTAAAGGCATCCAAAGTAAACTAGATATGATGGATAAGAGAGCGGAACGAATAGAAAACAAAATTGATAAATTTCAGAAAGACCTAGATATGATTAAAATCGAAGCTACAGCACTAAAAGAGGAAAATGAGAAATTAAAAATACAAGCGAGCGAACAGGAAAGGAAAATTGAATTGATTGAAAAAGAGATAAGAAAGAGAAAGATAGTAATACAAGGAATACCCGAATTAGAAGATGAATCCGAACTAGCAATGAAGGAGAAGGTTAGGGTAATGTTCAGAGACATGGACATACAAATTAACATGGAAAATGAGATAGATGAAATAAAAAGACTGGGACAGCAGGAACGGAACCAATCAAAAACCAGACCGATACTGGTTGAATTCAGGTCATGGACAAAAGATCGAGGTGATGAAAGCTACAAGGAAACTCAGGGGATCATCGATATGGATTTCAGAGGACTTCTCTAAGAAAATCCAAGAACAAAGAAAAATACTAATACAGCACATGAAGCAAGCTAGAGATACAGGAAATAGAGCGTACGTGACGTATAACAAACTTATAGTAAATGGAAAAAGCTACACAGTAGAACAGTTAAACAAAGATGATGAGACAGATAGACATGGCGACAAAAAGATGGGCGCGCGAAATTTCAGCGAGATCTCCCCGGACCAACAGCATCGACAAGAGAAATACAAGAATCCGAGAGTCGGGACTGTTGAAGGGGAAAGTTCAAGTTCAAAAAACTAAAGAATAACCGAGCCCAGTACATAAAAGACGACGACCGCTATGATATAAGGATAAAAGGAAATGATACTAAAAAACCCAAGAAGAAGGAAAAGCATCGTAGAAACAAGCTAGAAGAAGAAATAGAAACCAGAACAAAATTCTATATAGGCTGCTGGAATGTAAGAACAATGCTCGAAATAAGTAAGACAGATCAAATAGCTAACGAAATGCACAAAAATAACATAAAAATATTGGGGCTAAGTGGAACTAGGTGGAATGGTGAAGGTTGTAAAAGACTAGCTAGTGGCAATAGCATAATATACTCAGGAAAGAAAGCAGAAAATGAAATTAAAGAAAGAGGAGTAGCTTTTATGATAGACCCAACAACAAAAAAATCGCTGATGGAATGGGAGGGAATCTCGGAGAGAATTATATGGGCCAGGTTCCAAGCTAAATTTCGGAATATAATAATTATCAATGTTTACGCGCCAACAAACGAAAAAGATGAAGAAGAAAAAGATGAGTTCTACGAACAAATCCAAGCTACATTGCGAAAAGTCCAAAGAAAATATAAGCGAGACATTAAAATTTTGATGGGAGATTGGAACGCCAAAGTTGGCAGCAAAAATAAGGAAAGAGAACAAGTAATGGGAAAATATGGAATTGGTGTTATAAATGACAATGGGGAAAGACTGGTAGAGTTTTGCAATATAAACGGCTTAATGATAGGGGGAACACTATTTCAGCACAAAAATATCCACAAAGAAACTTGGACATCGCCAGGAGGGGGAACCAGGAATCAAATAGATCATATAATCATAGAGCGCAAATGGAGAAACTCCCTACAAGATACTAGGGCGATGAGAGGGGCTGATATTGGATCGGACCACGAGCTAGTCAGAGCAAAAATTAAAATAAGCCTCAAAGTAAATAATGTAATTGGACAGAATAGGAAAAAATATGATACACGAAGACTACTGGACAATCAGGAAGTATTAGAGGGATTTCAAAATCGATTGTCTCAAGAACTTGGAAATACGGATGAACTA
>JABXWE010104206.1:0-12485 GCA_014611495.1 Limonius californicus | reverse complement strand
AACACGTAGGGAAAATATGGAATTGGTGTTATAAATGACAATGGGGAAAGACTGGTAGAGTTTTGCAATATAAACGGCTTAATGATAGGGGGAACACTATTTCAGCACAAAAATATCCACAAAGAAACTTGGACATCGCCAGGAGGGGGAACCAGGAATCAAATAGATCATATAATCATAGAGCGCAAATGGAGAAACTCCCTACAAGATACTAGGGCGATGAGAGGGGCTGATATTGGATCGGACCGCGAGCTAGTCAGAGCAAAAATTAAAATAAGCCTCAAAGTAAATAATGTAATTGGACAGAATAGGAAAAAATATGATACACGAAGACTACTGGACAATCAGGAAGTATTAGAGGGATTTCAAAATCGATTGTCTCAAGAACTTGGAAATACGGATGAACTAGGACACTATGGAATAGAAGAAATATGGCAAAAATACAAAAAAGCACTGCAAGTGACAGCAATACAAACCCTAGGATACACAAATAGAATGGATAAAATATGGCTATCGCAGGGTATCAGCGAGCAAATTAAAGATAGAAGGAACCTAAAAACTAAAATACTGAGAACAATGGATGCCAATTATAAGAAAATCTTGAAGAAGAATATTGGAAGAAAAACAAAGATGTGAAAAAAAGTGCTAGAAGAGATAAAAGGCTATATATAGAGCAACAGGCAAAAGAAGCTGAAGAAGCTGCAAGATCGCATAATGCTAAAAGATTATATGAAATAGCGAGGAAGATAACCGGCAGAAAATACATACAAACAACAAAGTTATCAGGGAAAAGGGATGAAGTATACAAAACGGGCGAAGAAATTAAAAATAGATGGATAGAGTATTTCACAGAAATGTATCAAGAGAAGCAGATAATAGTAGAAGAAGGAGAGAAAAGAGATGGGGAGAGAGATGAAGTGTTAGATATTAATGAGGATGGATTTACTAAAGAGGAAATAAAGGAAGCAATTCTGACACTGAAAAATGGAAAGGCCGCAGGAATAGATGAAATCCCCGCTGAACTAAGAAAAGCAAATCTCGAAATCTCGGTGGAAGTGATGCATACACTTATGCGGAAAATATGGGCAGAGGAGAAAATACCTTTGGATTGGTCACAAGGGATAATAATCAAGCTCCCAAAAAAAGGGAGACCTATCAAGATGTGAAAACTGGCGACCAATCACACTTTTAAGTGTAGCCAGCAAAATTATGACCAGGATAATGCTACAGAGATTGAAAGGGGAACCAAGCAGGATTCAGGGCCCAAAGGTCGTGCATTGACCAAATCTGCACACTAAGAATAATACTCGAACAAATAACAGAGATGAACGAAGAAGTTTATGTAAATTTTATCGATTTCGAAAAGGCATTTGACTCAGTAAACAGAGACAAGATGTGGGACATACTATGACGCTATGGAACACCTCGAAAATATCTGAGAATCACAAGGATGCTCTATGACAGCTACACGGCAAAAATCGAACACGAAGGAAAACTGACGAATGAACTACCGATTAAAAGCGGCGTAAGGCAGGGGTGCATACTATCACCGTTGCTGTTTCTCGTAGTGATAGATTGGGTCATGAAAAACACAGAAGATAACAAAACAGGTATAAACTGGACCGTTTTTAAGAAATTAGAAGATCTAGAATTCGCCGACGATATTAGTTTAATTACAACAAAAAACGCCACATGCAAAGCAAAACAAACGCACTAATAAATGCAGCAAAACAAGTAGGCTTAAGGATAAATGCAATAAAGACAAAACTACTAATAGGAGAAGGCAATGAAACTGAAAAAATTAGCATCGAGGGGAAAGAAATTGAAGAAGTCGAAGAGTTTTGCTATCTAGGAAGTATAGTGAATAAAAAAGGCGGAAGTGACCGAGATATCATAAGAAGAATCGGACAAGCACAAAATGCCTTTAGTATGTTAAGAAGAGTTTGGTCAACGAAAGACATCTCAAGGAAAACGAAGATACAGCTATTTAGATCGAATGTAAAAAGTGTATTATTATACGGGGCGGAGTCATGGGTAGAGAATAAACACTATATAAACAAACTCCAGACCTTCGTAAATAACTACTTGAGAATTATATGCAACATATTCTGGCCACAGCGAATATCGAACGAGGCATTATGGGAAATAACAGGCGAAGAAAAAGTTGAAGTTACGATTAAGAAACGAAAATGGAGTTGGATTGGTCATACCCTTCGGAAGCCACATAATAACATAACCCGACAAGCTCTCGGGTACAATGCAACTGGGAGAAGAAAAATTGGAAGACCCAAGGAAACGTGGAGAAGGGGTATAGATAGGGAACTGAGAGGACAAAATATTACCTGGAACGAGGCGAAAAGAGTAGCACAGAATAGGGGAGAATGGAAAGAACTAGTAAAGAAAATTGGACAACACCAAACTCAAGATGCGCGGGACTAGCAACTCCGCCATCTACACTTACCGGCTGATGAAACGCCACTAGGCGCCCTATGCTCCACGGGGAGCGAAAGGAAGATGAAGAAGAAGATACACAAACAGAAGACGTTTTAATTTTTTCAACGTCCAAAACGCATACTTTCTTTAACACTTCTTAATGGAATCATATATAATGCTTTCTTGATCTGCTCTGATAATAATGAAAAATAATAATAGGCTAAGGTGATACTAATTGTTTCTTGCCCGACTTCGTTGATATTCATATTTATATTTTAATAATAATATTAGACTCAATTTCAATAGGATTTATTTATCTTTTGTGCTTTATACGTATTTCGACATTTTACATGTCATTTTCAAAAGCATTTAATATTGTAAACATTTGCAGCTAGGGCTACAGCACATTGGATCTTGATTTCGGACTTGGTTTTGGTCTTCCATTCCAAAACTTCCAATAGCGGGAAATTTATGAGCTTAATTTACTCATTCATTAAAGGTGTATTTCTTGAAGTGCGTTTGTGAATTTGAAAGACCTCCAGTATATCCAATTTACGTTTATCATCGCAGAAGCGTAAAAATGATATTATATTACTTAATGCCAATGCATGATTGTGTTATAGTAAATGTATAGCTTAGTTAGATTTTCGTGGGTGTTTGTATTTGTACGAGCATATGTGTTCTTGCTTCTGGAATCAAAATTTCTAATTGTCTGACCTATGTATACACAATTACAATGTGAACAGTTTAATTTACAAAAAATACCTGTTTTAACAAATCGTTAGTTCTACTTTTTGCGTTGAATAAGGTGTTGAAAGTGTTTCTTGTTGTTTTATAAATTACTCTAAATGTACTTGTTTTGATTATTGTTTTAGCAACTCTCTCTGATATATCACCGAAATATGAAATTGTAATATATTTAACAATTTCAAGGTGGGTTTATGTATAATCTTTGAATTGCTAATTTATAATCTTTCTTTTTGAATAGTGTATCTATCAGTTTTGTATTGTGTCTATTACTGTGTACAAATTGTTTAATAATCGAAATCTTTTTGGTGTAATTATCGTTATTTCAAAGAACTGTTAGAGCTCTGTGTATCAAGGACCTGTAGGCTGCTAATTTATATCTTTTGTGGTGATATGGGCCCTGTGGTATTGCGATATCTGTTTGTGTAGGTTTTCTCTAAATGAAGTATTCGAGTTTCTTTTGAGAATTAATGTTTATGTTTAAGTCTAAATAATTAATATATCAGTTTTGTGCTGGTTCTAATGTAAAGTTTATGTTTTAGTGTAGATTATTAATAAGCGTTAAGAAATCACCAATAAACTCAAATGAACTATTAAAACAAGCTAAAATATAAAACCAAAATATAATTTTCGAAGATTGATTTGATTCAAAAATTCGACCTTCTAAATGTTCCATAAATATATTAGTTAAGTGGTGAAATTGGACTTATCATTGGTAAACAATTTTTCTGAGCATACATTTAAATCATTAAAAATAAAATAATTTTGATTAATGCAAAGTTAGAATAATCGATCAATTCATTTCGTTCTGTTAATTCAACATTTTTGTTGAAAAAGTATTATTTAACAACACTCTTGAGGAGGTATTGATGGAAATACATCGTGACGTCAAAACTTACTAGTTTGCATTGTGATGGTAAACTTAAACTGGACAACTTTACAACAAGATTATTCGGAAGAATTTTTAACTACACATTTTGTTGCTTATTCTAAACTAGTAACTATCTTGTTTAATATTTTTGCTAACATATGGTTGGGTGCGTTTATGTATGGCACTACCGGTCTAATCGGTTGCATAGCAGAGCACCGCAGACGCTGGTCAAACGGTTTCGTAGTTTATCATAATCGGTGTTGGTCTGTACTCGGATGGGTAGACCAATATAGTTGATATATGCAACCGGTCGTGCTTCGGAAAGTACGTAAAACGGTCGGTCCCGGTTGTCATACGAACATCTCTGACAATCTAAAACCATGTAGTGGAACTTATCTTCTCTATTCGACGGGTTAGACTAGCGTCCTGCCTGGCATATATGCAAAGAGGGCTCACAGAATCTACTCCATTGTAGGTAATTAACAGACCATTGGCTTGTATACAGAAAGAGAAGACAGGAAGACTACCGGTCTAGTCTAGTAGGCATTGGGGTTCATGTACTTTTATTAAACCGTATAGTTTTGGTGGTTGAGGGTTTGGTTGTATTATTTTTCTTTTCTCATAACCCGTTAAGGTAACAATGCAGTTAGCGTATAGTATCGATTATAAGATGCCACCGACTATAAGACGCACCCTTATTTTTGAAAGTCAGAAGGCTTCTGGTGAATCACCAATACCTTGGTAAGAAGTCATCAAAAATAAGACGCATTATAAATACAAGAGACAAAAATAGGGAAAGAATGCGTCTTATAATCAATGTAATATTTAACGTTTGCTTTAGTTTATTGTGATATTTTTTCGTGGGATCTGTTTAATTTCTAAATTTGAAGTCGTCATAAAATTATTAACTTTTTGTATGTAATCATCTTCATGTAAAATATCGTAAACTGGATCAATTCAAATTTCAAGTTGACAAACACACCGTCAATGAATGAGCAAATTGAGCTCATAAATTCTCCGCTATTGGAATATTTGGAATAGAAGACCTGAGCCCAAGTCCGAAACCGAGATCCAGTGTGCTGTTACCCTAGCTACAAATGTTTACAATATTAAATGCTTTTAAAAATGCCATGTAGAATGTCGAAATACGTATAAAGCACAGAAAGAAAATAAATCCTGTTGAAATTGTGACTCTTATTATTATTAAAGTATCACGCAATATTGACAATGAACGAACTTTTACCATATATATTTACATTGCACTTATTAATCTTGAAAAGAAACTTCCTTAAATTTTTGTGCAATTTGAAAGTGAAATGGACGTTGCTTTACTTCCCAGACTATTTATTTTTTTGGTTTGCAGTCAAATTTAAAAACGCAATATGATTTATCTATTCGTATCTCACAATGTACTTGACTAGAAATACGTACACTTACTTTAGTTTCAGAAACCAAATCCACATACTAATCAATTTGAGACCAATCATGATTGAATATTAATTGCCATTTAATCCCAATTAATAGTAATAGCTTTCATAACTAATATACATACAGACAGGATGTAGAGCAGTTCCATTTATGTACAGAGCAATGGGTTTTGGTTAATTTATATGAACTAGTGTTAATTATAAATCTAACAACCAACTGTTTCCACTAATTCTTATTACAAAATGTGATAGTGATACGACCAGTAACAATAGTACGGTCCAGGTAACTTATTAATTACAACCACTATAACACCACCTGGATGTTAAACAATTTTATTCGGTTGTTGGGCTTTTTGGTTCAATGAATTCGAACTTGTGTGTATGGATAATCCGTTAGCGTATGTGGTTAATCTTATTTACGGCCGAGACTGTAAATCCCGGTGCGTGGTTTTTACTATTTCAAATGCGGTATAATGTACAGATCAAGTAAATCCATGAACAAAAACAAGATTACGAATAAAATCACGCTAGAAATATTGTCAGCACATTAACTGTTTTTGTTTGTAATGCGATATAAAATCATTCCAAATCAACATTGGATGTATTTTGTAAATTTATTTGATGTTCGAAATAGTTCTGCAGGTACGAACTTGCAGTGTGTATATTGTGATGGATTTTAACTAGCTAGATTGTTTGATGTCAATTTATTTATTTTCAAAGGATACTCGTGCATAATATCTTGCCATGGAAGTCGGTTTTCTTTTTGAATCATAATTAAGGGCAGACCTTAATTCAGTTAACTACTTGTCTGGGTTGAAAACTCTGCGAGAACTCGTTAATTATGAAAACCTAGAACAAAAAGAATTTTTGTTAATATCTTATTATTAAGAAGATTTTATGATAAGATACATGCACAGGAACATGACATAGATTACCAAGAACTCAATTAAAAGCTCAGCTCAAATATTTTTGGACCTCGTAAGAAGATGCAGCAAGATCGGAGAAGTTTTCGGAGGGGTGTATTTTGATTTTTGTGTGGAACCTTGGGATGTTTTGGAGGCTATTTTAGAACGTTTTTTAAGTGTCTGTGTGGTCGGGGGCAGTTTGGAAAGTGGCGCTGTAAAATTATAAACATTTATAAATTAAGTATTTAATACGTCAAAATTTTAATTTGTAATTATTTTTAGATCCATGTGTCATTTGGTTTATTTTAACGCAATTTTAGCATGTTTAATATTTTAAATTTTGTTGGTTGCTAGGTGGTATCGTTTTTTATAAAAAAAATAACAAGTTAAAAAATAATAGCTGTTAAAGTTTTTACGTGAATCAACGTATTTTTATATTTGTTAAAAAATTATAAATAAATTGCGCTGTTGAGATTAATAAACATACGTAGAAGTTTAAAGCGTGTTTATTTTATTAAGAAAATATGGTTTGGTAAACTTGCCAAGATTTGACTGTGGGACGTCGCTGTAACGAATCCTGAATGTGCTGCAGGATCGACACTTCATCTGCGTAGATAGTGACACCAGTAAGAAAGATAGCTGCAAAAGGTATTTCAATAAACTTACCTATTTAGAGATTCAGCTGAGCTTTCGGATTCTTGTAGAGGACACCACCAGATTGTTCTTTTGTACCTGTGTAATTTTGAATTCGAGTTGCAGAACGACACTCATAGGTTATAACGAGGTGCTGCTCACGTGTTAAGCCGGCTTGAATTTAGCTGTGTATTAAGGCCATTTCTTGTATTTGCCTATTTGGTAGCATTTTTACAGATCGTTATAGAACCGACTAACTGTGCCGTAGATGTCTTCATGCTCGAGCTATACGGTGGTAGATTAAATTTAATTTCTTTTTGGAGGCAAGTTTAAAAAAATTTGTCACCTGGCACCCAAATTACGAATTTGTAGCAAAGTTATAAATCTACAATAGTTAAAATACGATTGAAAGTTACAAAGGTATAATAATTTAAAATTTAATTTATTTGCTTGATATTTTAATTTTTTCTTAAGCTATCCTGATCGAGTATATTGTATCAATATATATATATATATATATATATATATTGCTATGTTACACCCTTCAATATATCTAAATTCTTATTAATTATAATGCATAGAAGCCATATGTAGCTTTTCCTTATGATAATGGGTCACACACACACACAAATTTGAAACGAGGCTATTCGTTTTCTTTCGGATGATCCTTCGGGATGTAATAAAGTGGAATTGCAGGTTTTTTTCGTGTATCCTCCGGGTTTTTTGCCTTGGTTTTTCTTTCTGGATGTTTTGTTGAAGCCTTGCAATGATTTTTTCTTGAATTTATGCTGTAATTTCAAAGAACGTCAGGATTTGTTGTTACGATTTAACAGATCAGGTTAAGCTTGTTACTTTTAACACATGTATGTGCTTATTTGCATTGTCTTATGTTGTATAAATGTGTATTGGCATAAGAGGCAACATTGCGACGTTTTACCTCTAGCTTTAAAGATGTATTTGATTATTTATCTATAAAATACTTGAAATGTCATCGACGATTTATGAATTTGCTAGAAATATGGATTTTTAATGTTTAGAACTAGTATTTGTTGATGTGTTATGTTACTATTGGTGATGTAGTTGCCTTTTGTCATGTTTTCGTTAACAACAATACTGTATTTGTTTAAATATTTATGCCTTCAGCAAATTTTCTACATTTTTGATGATGCTAATGTAAATTTTGGATTTTTATAGTATTCCTAAGGGAAATTTTATGTGTAAAACGGTTGTAGTATGAGTCAGGGCATCTTTTAGTGTATAATTTGTGTGTAAAAACATTGTATTTATTTATTTATTTAGATTTGTTTGGTCTGTGACCTTGACATTTTCTAAATTACCTAAATTCTTGTTATTTGTGTGTGTGTACTGGATTAAAATGTAATTTATATGATAGTAGGGTGTGTGTAGATTAATTTGTGTATATTTGAATGTTTGTTTATTGTTAATTTGAGTATTTGTTATTAGTTTATAGTTTTTGCATATATGAGTTTGGTTAGGTTTATTTTTTATGCATCGTGTGAGGTGTTGAAATTTTCCATTTTTAATGCAGATTCCAAATCTCATTTTAGTTTTTGCCTAGCATGGTGCATAAGAAAGTTATTTTAATTAATTTAAATTTCATGTAATTTGGTCCATTTTCATACTCGCCTCCTATTGGCTGAAATTTTGTGTTAACAAGTTTGATTGTTAGTATTTTGTTTTAGAATGCAAAGTTTTGTATTGTTTCCATGGAAACGTGCGTTTTTTGTTGCGAGCTTATATAAAGGGAATTTTGTAAAATGAGCGGCACTTACTCACTTATTCATTTCAATTGCTATTAGAACCTGTTACCTGCCATTTGTTGATTTTATAATTTATCGTCGAATTATTTAATTTCGTAATTGAATTTTGTGTTGTAACCTGTGTGTGTTTTATTATTGTCATCGTTTATCTCCAGTTGCATAAGTTAATAAATGCTTAATTGAGTTCAAGTGCTTTATTTATCCAAGTGCCACGAAAGATCACATTTACGATCAAAAGTGAAACAAAGTTTATACTTACCCAATTGATTTGGTTCCATCAAGTGTTATGTTCACCTAAATTAAACTATAAAGTGCTTCATCTGTCTGATAATCCTTGATCATGAACAACAAATCAAGGAACAATAAGTCATGCAATCTCGTTGAAATCTTCACCTAACCTATAAAACATTGAGAGATCATATTTGGAAGTACGATTGCTACAAAATTAACTATCAAAGGTAAAAGCTATCACTTACCTGTATCCTGTAACATTTGGGAAAGTTCCTGTATTAATTGGGAGGCCATTCAAGTCCGGATTGTGGAGTTGTGGGCAGTTTTGGAGTGTCGATTGGAAACAACAACGCAGATCGATGCCAGGCATACTGGATAATTTTAAGACAGACCGGCGCTGCGGTAGTTTCATCTTGTATAAGAAAGATCCATCCCAAGGTTGGTTTATTTTGGTATAAGACGTGTTTCAGATTCATTTGGTAACTAGATTATTTCATTGTATTTGTGTTCATTGAACGTACATGCTTAATTTTCGAAAGATAATTGCAAAGGCGTTTGTGTTTATTCCAAATTTAAGTTATTTTGTTACTTTTAGTAAATTAAATTTCATTAATAAATTAATTCATTGTTATTCTTTAATTCCCTGTAATACGAGCCTGAACTTGCAACCTCAGTTTATTTCAACCTTTGTTTTATTAAACCCTGAGATTTATTTTAACAATTTAATCATCATTTCATTTCAAAATTCATGCAGTTATATTTATTAGAGTCTCAATTCAGATTTTTGTTGTGTGTAGGTGATTACATTTTCATATTTAGCCCTCATCAATTTATTGATAACTTTACAATTTATATTTACATTAATAATCCTATATTTACGAGGGTGTCTCACAGCACATTCACTCTCACACTGTTAGATTTTAACATAAACACCTGTCTCACAGCAATATATTATATTATATTATATTATATTATATTATATATCTCCATTTGGCTTTCATAGATTTTGAAAAGGTCTTTGATTCGATAGAGATGTGGGCGGTAATAGAATCTCTCAAAAACTGTAGAATATACCAAACATACATCGATCTCCTACAGAAGGTAAGCAACAAAGCTACAACTACATACAAATTATATGAATATACAAAACCAATTCCTATACAACTCGGAGTCCGACAAGGCGACTTTCTATCACCCAAACTCTTTACTTTAGTATTAGAAGAATTGTTTAAAAAACTTCAGTTGGGTAAATATAGGAGTCAACGTAAATGGTAAAAACGTAAATCACCTATGATAAGCGGATGACATTGTTCTTATCGGTAATAACAAAAATGACTTAGACTACATGCTACACGATTTAAATGAAAACGCAGCAAAAATTGGTCTGAAAATGAACTTAGACAAGACTAAGACGATGATGGCAGTGGAAGAAGGTGACGACAGAAATATGAAAGTAGGAGACATAAGCATAAAAAATGTCGATGAATATAATGTATATAGGACAAACAGTTCGTCTTGCATGGGTAGCCTTCGGAAGACTTAGCTAGATTTTGAACTCCGGAAACATAGCGCAACATCTAAAAATGAAGGTTTTCAAGAAGTGTCTACTACCCAGCATGACCTATGGAAGTCTTTTACGAAAATATGCTTGCAAACACTAGTCACCATACAACGAGCAATGGAAAGGAAAATGCTACGTACTACCTTAACTGACAGAAAGACCTATGCGTGGATTATATAGATAATTTCCCTCATTTTCTATTAACCAATAATAAGTCTCTATTTTGAATTTATCCACCAATTAGGCTGGTATTATACTGGTAATACCCCTAGGGAAATTACCGGTATAATCAACTCGTATTGGTTCAAATTTCGAAATAGAAGACATTCAATTGGTTGACAATGACATAAGTAAAAAATGTCAGATGTCAAATTCATATTATTCGCGAAATTCTCTGAACAAATACCCCTCGTTCAGGCATATATCCTTAAAATTTTTCCTTGCTGCCATGCACGCGTGTTTGTTGCCCCTAAAAACTGCCCGCGCGCTACGCGCTTGGGCAGTTTTTGTTGCAACAAACACTTGTGCGACAGCGCCGAAAAATTTTCAGTAATATGCCTGACACTTGGGATATTGTATATGATAACGAAAGTAACAATCATACTGGAGAATATTACATCACTGAAGTGCAGCTGGGCACACCACTTAGCTCGAACAGAGATGGAACAAAAGGATACTTCAATGGCGGTCATGGCATCATAAACGAAATAGAGGAAGACCACCAAATAGATGGAACAATGATATACGGAGAATAGCAGGACTAAGCTGGATAAAGGAAGGGCAAGGGTTAAAAGTGCCAAATACCCGTTAGGCAAAACTTTTTTATTGTCAATCTTGCTGTGTGAAGGTGCATTTCTACAGCAAAAACATAAGAAAAGATCTGCGTAAGGCCACTGGAATCCAACAATCAAATAAAATCACCTGAAATTCTAGGAAAATCGTTTGAGATCCTGGAAATCAGCCCACAAACGGTGTTTAACTCGGTAGCATAGAAAATTAACGTTATTATACACACCCCCAAAAAAGTCTAAGGATATATTTTTTTTTTGAGAAATTTCGCAATATTTTTAATTTTTTTTCTCTCAAAATGAATGATTGGGATCTTTAATATCTAGCCTTCAATAGAAAAAGTTGAAAATAACCCTGACGACTAAAATAAAATGAAAATAAATAATAAATAAACTTGACTCAAACTGAAGGTACTGAAAATTTTCAAATTGGCGGGTTAAAATTGAGTTTAAGTTGGAGGAATAAGGTGTGAGTGACAAGTACAGTATTAATAAGCAATACCGAGGCGGCATTTGAGTAGATACGAAATGTTGCGGGCGGTGGGAATGTTGCAAGTTGAGCAAAGGCAAATCGACGTGGCAACGGCATTGGGGACAACGCAAGGGGTTATATCGAGACTCTGGTTCCGGTTCCGGATGACGGGACAAGTTGGCGAAAGACACCAAGGGAGACACCGGAAAACAACCGCAGCGCAAGACCGGTATTTGCATTTACCCGCACGGAGGACAGCTACTCAGACTGCAGTTGAATTAAGAAATCGCCTACAAGAAGTCCATGGGGTGGAGGTTTCATCGCAAACCGTCATAAACCGCTTGCGGGAAGTCAATTTGAGATCCCGACGGCCGCTGAGGTGTCAGACACTTACACGGGGCAATCGCACTGCAAGACTACACTGGGCGCAAGAACATGTCAGGTGGGCAAATGAACAATGGAGCCAGGTGCTTTTCACAGACGAGTCTCGTTTCGGAATCCATCCGGATTCCAGCAGAGTTCGTGTGTGTAGGGCACCTGGTCGAAACAATCGACTCCGAGACGTCCAGGAGGTCCACAGATTCAAAGGGGGAACTCTTATGGTATGGGGTGGTATTGCAATTGGAAGAAGAACGC